>AWYE02000400.1:0-18993 GCA_000504385.2 Exutisphaerella laricina CBS 326.52 | reverse complement strand
TATAATTTTCTAAACATTAAGAAAAATCCCTAAACATTAGTAAAAATCTTTAAACATCTATAAAAATCTTTAAACATTAAACATTAAGAAACCTTACTAAACATTAATAAACATGCCTATAAATCTCTAAACATAAATAAAAATCCCTAAACATTAATAAAAATCTAAGAACATTTATAAACATTAGAAAACATTAAAAAATATTACTAAACACGAAGGAAAATCTATAAACATTAAGAAAAAAATCGATAAACATTTAGAAAAAATTATAATAATTGAAGCAACATTGATCGCTTATCGCTCGCGACCTTGCAATAACGATGTCAGTGCCCTAATCAAAGACCTCGCGGGTGTTCAGGTGCGGAGATGGGACGTAGGGGATTTCCTTGCCTAGAAAGTCATAGAGATGCTTCTACCCTTGTTTTAGATTTGAACTCTAGCAGTGTGTCGGCAGTAAGGAGCTTGCGATCGGATCGATATCTTGAGTATACTACCACGTATAAGGCTCCTTGATATCGAACATCATAGCGTTCCGAATCTTCTGCGCGTTCCGGGTAGTACGACGGCATCGGGTCCATAGGCAGTTTCACGACCGTCCTAACGAGCGCAGACGACAGAGATGAATGGGTTAGACGCAGAGCAGACAGCTCGTCGCAAATATCGTAGGAGGACACGCATTCGAAAGAATCTTACAAACTATCAACGCACGTCAGCACTGTATTGCGGGGAACTGATCCGGTCGCTATGTATTGGCCGACGGTGTTACCATAACAGGCGATTCTCCGTATACGGATCTTAGGCTTGTACACCGCGGCATCTAGCGCGACGCTATTGCGGACATGTTTCTGCGAGGTGGTCCGAACGTCATGCATGGTCAACGACGACGGAGGCAGACATCAGAGCGGAGAACGGAGTACAGAGCAGCTATATATCGATGATTAGAGAATAGTCTGATATCGGTGACTCCATTGGTCGAGGAGATGTGCTGCCTCCTGCACAGACTGCAGGTTTCGCTCACTTGCCGAACCTAGCGTCGATCTCTGCCATTTTGGCATCCCAAACAGCGCGAATTTCTGCCAGCTTAGATCGCCATCCCCGAACCTCCTCTGCGAAAGCCAACTCCACAGGTAGCGGCTTGATCGCACGCTTCAAAATCTTGAGCGCTTCATGGTTCCTCTGTACCTCACGCGTCTTCTCTTCGTACTCTTTCGTCAAGTTCGTATGGTATTCGATCTTGGCTTGCATAGCAGCCTTGAATGTAGCAATGTTCGTCCGATATGACGTGTGCTCTCGGTTATACTCCCAGAAGTCTGCCCAATCGTCGTCGTCGAACTTGTCTCGAGACGCTGTACTCCTGCCGGCACCATGGTGCGCGAAACCCCCGCCATTGCGGATATACCCTTGGCCGGCGCGGGTAAAGTAGATCTCTGAGAGCTCTACAAGCTTCCGACTCGGTATGTGATGCACAGGGAATCTCTCCATATGGTAGTCCTTGAAGTACGACGTGCAGATGGCTTCCATAAGGTTCATGAGATAATTGCTGTTGATGTGCTTGGTGTGGTGGTCGAGCCGCTGCGATACGTCCTCGCTATAGCCCCACTCGCTGAGACTGTCAGCCATAGGCTGATCCCATTGTGCCTACATCCACTGGTCAGTCGTTTTGACAATCCGCGGTGCATGTCTAAAGGACAAGACAATGTGTGCTGGGGTGGCTATGTATGGATAGTGACAGATCATACACGATCATATCATAGGCATCAATGCTTGACTTACCTTGGGAATTGCATTGCATCTTCGCTCCAGGGCCCTGCAAAGGATACCAAGCTTGACGACTCGAGTAGGGACTGGAAGATCACAGACCCCCGTCTTCTTTTTGTAAGAGTCCGATAGGTACGCTCTACAACCAATTTGCAAGAGACGGTCGTCGGGCGCTTGTAAGATGGCTCCATCGATAGCTGCAGCGACGTGTCGGTCGAAGGGATACTTTCTAGCGATTTGCACCATGTCCCAAAGATGCTGTGGGGTGACATTCTGCTTCGTCTGCTGGTGGGTCAGGAAATTGGCATAGATGCGCGGCTGACGAGGAAGCTCGCGGCATCGAGCCTCGATCTTCCTGAGTGTTTCAATGAACCCAGTATCGTTATAAGCTCTCCATACGAAGTTTCCAGCCAGGACGGCTTCATGGATGCATGGCTCGATGCTCATGATCACTAACCACACCTAAATGATGTTAGCTTTGGAAACATGGGAAGCGTAGAGAGACAATGAATCTTACCCACTGTCTCAGAGCGCCTAGAGGGAAGTCTCCAGCGATGGTGGTCTGATCGACACGCTCTTCCTTGATAAACAGATCGATGTACTCGAACATGTCACGATTCATCACTTCTTGGTATCGCTTGGCAGTATCAGAGCAGATAGGGACATCTGCTTCATCATCATCCATGTCGTTGATTGCCTTCTTAACAATCTTCCGAGCCATAATTGCCTCGTCCCAATCATCTTTAGTGAAGAGAAAGTCCGGTGTATCCTGGAACATGGAGACGAGGCGAGGACGGCCTATGTCTTTCTGCTGCCATTCGCGTTCAGCCCTGATATCTGTGAATGTCTGGGTGTTATAGTCTTGGATGACTCGGATGTTGGAATCTTCGTCGCCCGAACTACCATCACTAGAGGTTGAACTTGGAATGGTTGGAAGCGGTGACGATAGGGGTACAAACTCCTGCCGCGTACGCCGACGCTCTCGCCTGCCTGTCGGGGTCGTGTACTGGTCGTGAGTGGCAGGATTATCTTGCGACGATCGGATGCTGGAATCTTCGTCGTCATCGTCGCCCGAACTACCATCACCAGAGATTGAACTTGGAATGTTTGGAAGCGGCGACGATGGGGGTACAGGCTGCTGCCGCCGACGTCGACGCTGACGCTCTCGCCTGCCTATCGGGGTCGTGTAGTCATGAGTGGCAAGATTACCCTGCGACGGCAGGTATTCGCTGTGTATCTAGTCATGCTATGATCAGCGTCACGAAACAGGCATGGCATAACACCACAATACGTATACACGTACGAGATCTCGATCCAGATCACGAGAAGCGATGAAACTGTTGACGGCTTCGCCTCGAACGTAGGCGCGGCGGCGTTCAGGAGCCATGTTTTGTCGAGATGGATGTTTTGTCGAGATGGATGTTGAGAAGAGAGTTGAATAGCGAGATGGATTTTTCAAGGTCAGAACGCAGGACCGCAAACGAAGGAAGGAGCATTGCGGTCAGATGACGCAACAAAATAATCGTTTCAACTAGTATACACAAAACCAACTCTCGTCTATGCCACGACAGGCGTTCATCGATAGTAAAGCGCCTATGCATTGTTCAGCAACTGCTGGAAGAAAGTGTCTTCTTTGTCGCGAGTGTCCAACGACACACCAAACTTGACAGCCACAATTGCGAGTGCCCTTTGCTGGCGGCGAAGCTCAGTCATGTTCGGATCAGTGCCCACTGGCGTAAGCGCCATCACCCATCGAAAGTATCGCTGCATCATGTTGCTCTCTTCTCTGCGATTCCATTCGTTGTCCGCCATCAGTCGATAGATCATAGTCTTGTATTTTGAATTGATGCGATCTGTTCTTGCGCTGGCTTGGAACTCGGAGAACGGTGATGGGTTGCGCTCGCATACGATCACAGTGCAACACCTGTCTTGCATATTCCAGCCTTGAAGGCGAAGGCTTTGTGGTGCGATCAATATCATGGGAGTCTTCCTCGTCTTGAATTCCTTTATCAACGCATTCCTATTCACGAAGCTTGTGGAGCTCCGCAGGATGTGGGCATCCCAGCCAATGTAAGCCAGGAAGCGCATGGCTGCCTCTGCTGTGGTTGGTGAGGACATGACAATGAAGATGTTAGGAGCATCTTCCGGTGCGTCAGCCATTGCTTCGGCGACTTGGACGCCCAGCGCTGGCCAAAGTGGACCACCACTCATAAACAGGCGCAGCACTTGCTCGTATGAAGTGAATGGATTCTCGTCCGTCGTCCTCTGGCCGAACCCATTGTTCTTCCACATTAGATGAACCAACCAGGGAAGACTGTGATTGTTGTACTTAGTGCCCATTGCCCGGGTCGGGATGTGACGAAGTGAGCGGAAGCCGGTGTGCGCGGCCACAAGGAGTTCCTGATTGTACACTCCTTGTAGCTTCTTGTTTGCTGGTGCAGAGCGTCCTGATTGAACCGTTTCCTCGGTCGATCTGATCTTGCGACGGGTCGCTTCGTATCTGATCTTCTCATCATCTGTCATCGAGATGACAACGCGCTGTGTATGTGAGCCCTTGGATTGTTCACCAATGGTGTGAGTTTTGCCATCCATGACATACTTGGAACCTGTAGTCCGACACAGGATGATATTCTCAGCAATACTGCCCATCCGCTGAGCAACTAGATTGGTGATTTCTTGAGTTTTGCCTTGCAGTCGTGAGTTACCCACGACATGCGGGTACACATGATAGTTGAACGCCAGTGGCGTAAGCAGTCGCACAGCAGAAGTCAGATTGTGTGTTGATGCAGTGAAGTATGGGTCCGGAACGAAGGGTGGGCTCATAGGGACGTTGGCGCGTGTACGGCGTCGACCACGAGTGTCGTCGATCTCTTCTTTGGGGAGCTCTGCCGGATCAGTCACCGGAGCAGCTGATGGATCAGCTGCTGCCACTGCCCTCACATGCTGCTTGGCTTTGCCTGGTTCTTGGGTACGACCGAGACGTTTGCATGGCTCGCAGCTGGCAGATCGCACCTTTGATCGTAACTGATCCCAGAATAAGTTTGCCGGAAAATGACGGCAATGGTAACCATCTTTCAGTTCGCCGATAGCGTCGTCCAACGAGTTACTCCTGTCGAGAAGCGGGCATAGAGGATACCAATCGTCTTTCTCAACTGCCAGCTCAACTGCGCGTCGTCTGCGAGAAGACAAAGGATTCTCATTGTGCTTCTCCTCGCTGAGTAGATCATATGTCTCCCTTATTTTTGTCTCGGACCACATCTCTTGTTGCCAGTTCCATTCCACTTCAGGATCCTCCCAATGGCTGCGCGATAACAGCGTTAGATATCCTCGAATATCTAGCTCACTGATCGTGATCGGTGTCGCGGTGGCGAACCACAAGAATTGTGGATCCAGCATCATCACAATCTTGCCTAATGTGACTTGGTCACCGCGCTTGAGCACATGCGCTTCATCGACGTATATGCGCTGGAACGCGTGCTTGATCAGCCTGAGGCGCTCTGGATCGGCGTATGTTTGTATCATCATATCCATAGGGCAGATGACCAGAACCGTGCTCGGGTGATTCTTCTTGGGATCCCATGCGGAGTGTTTGAAAGGCTCCGTGAGATCGATGACCTCGTTTCGTCTGACATTCTTTGCCCGGTGTATCGGTCTCCCACCCATGATGTAGATGTTCAGATCTGGCATGTTGTGCGACCAGTCTTCGAATAGAGCTTCGACGAGATTGCTGGGGGCGAATAGCGCTGCCGGTAGCTCTGCTTCACCATCCGCCAGCAGCGACGAACAATATGTTGCCATTTGCATATGAGTCTTGCCTAGACCCATCTGATCACCAATGATACCGCCAGAGAACTTCGTCTCTATTTCCATGACTTGCGCCATGCCTGTGATCTGCCATGGCATGTGCTTCTGGGCGTTGCGCTGCCTCGGTAGCTCCACGAGGAGCTTTTCAGGCGTAAATCCGGGCCAGAGGTCTTTACGATTGTGACCGTGCTCCTGCCAGAGGTCTGTAAGGACTCGCTTAGAACGTTCAACGTTGGTATGGTTGTACGGTGCGTTGCCGATCACATCCATTGCCGCGTGGGCCGATATTGGCATAAGCTTAAGATTCTCGTCGCCCTCTGTATGGCTGACATGATCGTCTTCTGTATGACTGACATGATCGTCCTCTGAATGACTGACATGAGCCGGTCGCCCAAGCCGCGTCATCAAAATCTCTTTTTCATGTGCTTCAAATTCCAGATGAGCGGATGTGTCCTCGGTAGGGGTCCGACCATGTTCGATAGTATGCTTCAATAGCTCTTCACGACAGATTGTGATCATACGCTCCTTCCACTGATCGATGATCGAATCCGGCTGGGCACCTTTTGCTTGTCCGGGACACATTGTCAGCGTAGTGAGCTGCTCTATTGACGGACGATCAGTTGTTGAAGCGGGAAGGCTGCTGTTCCGATCTCGGTTATTGGACCTGCGTCGACTGATATCCTCGTAAGTGAACTGGATAGTGAGATCACTTGAGGTCCTCTCAGCCTTGCCCACTGCTGCTTTGAGCTCTTTGTTGGTTGATATTTTGTTCCAACCATCACCACCGACTCCCGCCCATCTCGTGTCGATCTCTTGGTTTGTGCCAAGCTTGAAACTGCTATGACACCATTCGTCCAAGGCATGCAAATTAGTCACGGCAGCCCAGGTCGCCTGCTTTGCGTCCTCCTCTGACAACATGTCGCGCACCCAGACGTGTAGAGCGCGATCAACCGATGAGTTTGTATGGTCTTGTATCTCATCATCCTGGTCATGATATTCGATTTGATCGTCTTCACCGCCCGCATACAGTCGGTCTTCGCTCAGCGGTTCGTTCCCTTTCTCATTGTCATCGTGCTCTTCGGAGCCTCTAAGCAGATCCGCGAGTACTGCTTGCATTCTCTTTGCAGACTGCTTGTTCTCTGGCCGGCTGTCTGCGTCATCGACATTGGAATCGTCGTCCTGGTGTCCAAGTACTCTTCGAGTATGCTGCTGATATTGCGTCTGGGCGCGCAACCATTGCGGCACATTCCATTGAGGACACTTCGCCTTGTACCACTTGTCCACAATGTCCCACAGTTCCCGCTTCGGTCCAGGATTGTTGGAGCTGTCTCGATCAAAAATGAAGCCTCCAGTGAACTGGCTTCTAGTCCAGTAGATGATGTTGCCAATCATCAGCTGTAGGTCGTGCAAGTTCTCGGGCTCTCGCAATTCAGCAAGACTTGGTACAGCTTGTTGGTACAGTGTTTGATCTTGTCGTCGCCGGTCGTCTTCTGCGCGCAGGTAGTGCTCGATACCTCTGATTGCGCGGATGAAGATATCCTGGTACGTGTAATTGCTGTAGTCAGGTGTATCGTCGAATACCTCTTCTGCAGTATCGAGATACTTTGAGATCCTATTCCAACTAGGAATAAGACGAGGGTCTGGGCCAGTCTCGATTTCGGTCATCTTCAACTTGAACATTGCCATCAAAGAACCGTCTGGTATCTCCTGGGCCATTGTCTTGATCAGAGAAGGTACCGACCGCTTTGGAAGCTGAAGGAGGTCTTCAATATCGCTTTGGCTGCGAATACTGAATCTGCCTTCGAGATCTTTCAACTTGCGGCCTTTCTTGGACGCCATCTCTTCAGTCGTTGGTTGATAGTCAGTCGTTGGTTGATAGTCAGTCGTTGGTTGATGGAATCGTTCGCTGGTTGATAGTCAGTCGTTGGTTGATAGTCAGTCGTTGGTTGATAGAGTCAGTCGTTGGTTGATAGTCAGTCGTTGGTTGATAGTCAGTCGTTGGTTGATAGAATCGTTCTCTGGTTGATAGTCGAGTCAGTTGCAAGATGAATTTTCTGTGCGTGATGAAACAGAGAAATGATTGACAAGTGAAGCCGCAAACAAACCCGTGTCGGGCTGTTGCCATATAAAAGCCGGTCTCGCCAGTAGCCCCACTATTGATTCACGCCCAAATCGCACACAAATCCGACTTCACTCACTCGTGTGGAGTTTCGCTCGCCGTAGGCACATGCTTATCCATCCTGTCTACACTGAACATAGCTCTGGCGAGCTGAAATCAGATATCAGGCATGCCTCCTCTTAACCATTTCCAACTACATCCAGATCCACTCGCGGCAAACTACCACCATCATGGCACAACCCAACATATCTGACATCTACAAGCATAGCAAGCGCGCAATGCCGTTTGACGATCCATCAGAACCATCGAAAAAGCAGCAGACATCTGCTACTCCCCACGTACGCCATCTGACCGCAGCAGAGATGCGTGGCTACAGGAACATATCAGGTCAGCTCACGTACAGCCAAGTCGCTGGATCTGCTAATATTTCATAGCAACCTGGCAAAGGGGTGGCTCGAGGTACAAGCCGCGCGCTCTGAGGTGGTCATGGGACATTGATGGTGACACGATCATCACGGACGATCCAGACCAAGGTGACGCCTGAGCCATACTCTGATGCAAATGACTCTCTGCTGACGTATTCTATCCATAAACAGAAGACACTGCGCAAGCAGACACTACACCAAAAGAGACGTCACGACTAGACTTGGTCGTCGACATGCAAGCGATCTTTATCGAGCTTAATGACGGACTTATGAATGACAGCAGCCGGCCTATGAGTCTACAGGATGCCGTCGATGCCATCCACGAATTCTGTGTGGATTCGAGCGACCCTCTGCTCGATGAGGTCAAGTATGCAATTTCAAGTATGCAATACAGACACGCTCTCGGTAGCTGGGAAATCCTTTCGAAGCGCAGTCCTCAGGAGGAAAAGAGTGTTTCTGTTCATGGAGACCTGATCGATATGCTACGGTGGTGTGGTCACAGATTGAGACAGTTGGTTCACGAGTACACCGACTCAATCGAAGGCAATGCCCAGGGCAACGAGACGAAGCAGGCCATGACGAAGAAAACCAAGACTGTTCTCCGTCGTTTCGGTGGGATTATGTATAAGAGGTATATCTCTTCCTCGATGTCAACGGCAGAGGAAGATGTGGAGATGGGAGGCACATGAAGTGCGTCGTTCGGACTGCAGTGTGTTTACGAAGCAGCAGCGGCTGTAGAGCAGTCGAAACTCGGTGGAGTTCTATAGAAACCTCACCATAGCACACGCTGCTGGCAAAGCAGGTTAGGGAATGCAAGACTACAGAATCCGCATCAATGAACTTTGTTGACGTGCGAAAAGATGATGTGCAGATCTCTTAGTGCCTACAGCGCGTGGCGGAGAGATGTTCCCGATGTGCAGAAGAGTGTTGGATGCTGCAAGACAAGGAGCCGGTTCCGAAGTGCTTACGTAATCATTGGTTTGTTTTCGCTCACTTGCTTAACTTCGACCCCACTTCCACCTCCGCCTCTGCCTCCATCTCCACAGATTAGTCTACGAACTCTTCCTGCGCGGTATATGCATCTCTAGAGACTGTTCGAGCACAATTTGGCCGGTTCGGCAACAACGACGCGATGCGAAGATCATCGCTGCAATATATGTCAGACCTCCATCTGGAACGGGTCAAGTACGACTTCGAAATCACTCGAGTCGCGCCGATTCTGGTCCTTGCTGGAGACATTGGCCGCTTCTCCGACCAGGAACCCTACCGAGCTTTCCTAGTCAAACAATGTGCGAAATTCGATATGGTGCTGCTGATCGCCGGCAATCATGAGTTCTACGGAGCCTCACGCGAGGAAGGTTTGGAAATTGCGCAAATCTTTGTTCACGATGAAGCAATGGGTGGGAAGCTTCACTTCCTTGACCGCACAAGAATAGACCTCCCCGGCTCTAACACCACGCTACTAGCCTGTACGCTTCAGTCTCACATTGCGCCGGACTATACCAAGTTGACCAACGATTTCCAACGCATCAAAAACTGGACTGTCCGAGACCATAACGAGGAGCATCAACGCGATTTGGCATGGCTGAAGACTACCATCGCCAGGATAGCACATGAATCCACGCGGCGGACTGTCATAGTAGTCACTCATTATGCACCTGCGTTTGAGAATACATGCCACCCTCTCAATACGAACAACACTGTCAGTCAATGCTTCTCGAGCGACACTCTTAAGCAGATGAGCACTTGGACTGGCGCTGAAAACATTACCCACTGGATCTTTGGCCACACCCACTGGAACACGAATTTTAAGTCCAATGGGGTAAAGGTGATCAGCAATCAATTTTGTAACGACTCGAGCAAATTGACATGGTGGCAAAAGCACACTCTCTATCAGCCCTTCAATATGAAAGCTACCCTGCGAGTCTGAACGCATAACAATGATATCTCCAATACGATACAGGACCCCCATTCACCTTACGAGCCGTACAGCAAGCCTCAATTCACCACACAATCAATATCTTTGCTCTCTCCTGGTCCTCCCAGAACAGCTACAGCATAGCCGCCAAAAATGCCGAACTCGACCCCAATCTCCCTACAAGCCTCGTTGATGGCGATTGCGGCGTCGCTAAGCTTCGCGATACTCGGCATGTTGTTGTCTGATGGAGAGTATGGTTCCGTGTACTCTGTAGCACTTGATCTAAACTGACTACTACATTGTAGCAAAGATTCTGTATCGACCAGACTTTTGTAAAGCCAGCGGTTGCGGCACAGCATCTAGGCGCCTGATAAGGAGGCCTACAAACGCCCTTTCTGCCACGCCACGGTATAGAATCGGCTGCATAGGCGCGTGTCAACGAAGACATACTCACCGTTGCCCAAATTGTCACTGTTCCGGGACTTGTGATTGAGGCACAGCCAGTGGGCGTCTCGCTGGAGAACAACAAGCTTACGGGTAGAACTGCACAGCCCGCGCTTGATTGATTAGTTCTAGCCGGAAGCGAGGCACCTCAAACGCCAGACGACGCGTGTACTTTGATTGTAGACGAGCCACGTCGTGCACTCTATGTCGACCTCTATGGAGCCTGTCACGCTAGAGACCGTTCACATTGCACAGCGTGTGCTGCGCGCCGCCGAGGTCGTTTCAGTCGTTACGGGCGACGTAGGCATGAGCTACCATGGCGTTGATATCGTTATCCATGTCGGTATCAATCTGTTATGCTGCAGCAACACTTCGCTAATATGCCGCAGGATATAGAGCTGTGCATTCTGGTGAAGCAGCGTGCTCTAGCCATAGCGACACTGCGAGCCCACGCCGCCCTCTACGAAGAGCTGCCAACGATCACGGAACCAGACTTCTACCATCCGTACAAGATAGGCGCAGCACGGTTTCGGATCTTAACCGCTGAAGAACCGTTTGAGATACACATCATCACCGACGACATGCTCGGACTACAGCTCATCTCGTCCGCAACAGAAACTGGCTTATCGAAGTCTACGGCGCATCCAGAAATCTTAGATCTTTGTCGCGAAGTCGGGGATGAAGTACTACAGTGCATTACTTGGCCTACTCTTAATGCATTCATCAGCGGCTGGCTCTATCTAGCGACTGTATTTCACGAATCAGAGGACTCGATCGTATACTTGATGCAAGCTGAGCGTTTGATTGATGCCAATGACGTGGATAATGCTTGGTGCGAGAGTGCTTTCAAGTCCAAATCAATTCTGGATCGAGCCAAAGACCTGCTTTCAGGGAAGAAGAATAGACAGATGATGAGCGACTGGAGTTGAGATGAGATAGTCCAGAGAAGAAAATGAAGAAGGCGTACAAATCAATGAACTATACATCTGGGAGCATGAGCATACTCTATGCGGCAAGTGTGAGCATGGCCAATAGCACGAGCGGACATGTCGGTTACATGTGAGGCATGTACTGCTGGATGGTTCATGCTTACACGGAAGGGTGTTGAGGTGTTAAGGGGTTGGACGCACAGAAGAAGAAGATGATGAAGAAAGAAGTGAAAAGACACATTGTTACACGACAGTCTAGTTGGACGTTCCTAAAGTTCGTCCCATGGCACGGAACTCTTCCAGTCTATTCTGCTGCTCCTTGCTACGTAAAGCCCGTTTTTTCTCTTGCTGGTACGAGGCGACTTCAGCTCGAGCGGATGCCAGTTCAACACGAAGGCTGCGGCAGTCCTCGCCAAGTCGGCTCTCTAGCTCTTGACACATTTGCTCGCAGGTTGTGATCTCGCTGCGTAAAGCCTGGATCTCTTGCTGGTACGAGGCGGCTTCAGCTCGAGTGGATGCCAATTCAACACGAAGGCTGCGGCAGTCCTCGCCAAGTCGGCTCTCTAGCTCTTGACACATTTGCTCGCAGGTTGTGATCTCGCTGCGTAAAGCCTGGATCTCTTCCTGGTACGAGGCGGCTTCAGCTCGAGTGGATACCAATTCAACACGAAGGCTGCGGCAGTCCTCACTGAGTCTGGCAAACTCTTTACGCGAGCAGTCTAGATCAACAGACTTACACGCAGCTTCTTCCTTGGCAGTGGACGTACTCGCGTTGGCTTCCTGGACATCACGCTTCAGTACTTTGACCTCTTCACAGAGCTGCTCCATGTCCTGGGCATGACTCTCCTCGACAGACTCCATGTACTTCTTCCACTCCTTGTATTCCGTATCCATCGAGCGATAGATATCATCCTTTTGTTGACGAACTTGGGCTAGGTCAGCTTCTAGGTCTGCAGTGCGCCGCCGTTCTGCTTCGAGATCGTAACATGTAGTATGCGAGTTCTTTGTCAGCTCTTTGCAGTCCTCTTTGAGCTTCTGTAGCTCGACGTCTTTGTCATCAACATAGCCTTTCAATTTCTCGTTGCATTGTTTGATATCGACGAGCAGTTTTTCATTGTGCAGGTTGACATCCGTCAACTCATCTGACAAAGATGCGAGTGTCGAAATACGATGCGTGTATTCAGTGATACTGGTCTCCATTGCTTGTATGTTCTCTCTGAGCTTCCCTAGTTCGGCATCCTTTTCAGAAACAATGCCTGTCAATTTCGTGATATTTTGTTCTTGATGGTGGATATCGGCGAGCAATTGGTCATTATGGAGGCTGACACCCTCCAACGTATCCGACAAAGATGCGAGTGTCGAGATACGGTGCGTCTGTTCCTCAATAGTAATCCGCAGTGCTCGTATTTCTTCTTCCAACATCTGAGTTGTGGCATTGAGTTCAGTATTCGTGGAGCAAGCACCCGAAAGGGCTTCTTGTTGCAAGTTGTATTGGTCCACCATGACCCGGAGACATACCATGACAACATCACAATCACTGAACGGGGCTTGTAACTCAAAATCTCCTCCAGCCTGAGCACAAAAGTCGCAAGCGCTTGCCGACAGCTGCTTGACGGCGTCGAGGAGGTCAGCATACTCGTTGCGTATTTCAGTCGACTGTTTTTGCTGTTCACAGTAGTCGCCTTGGAGCACGGTGACTTCTTCCCGTATCATGGCATTGCTATGGCGGAGTTCTTGGACTATTTCGCTTGACTTCTGCTGTTCATCCATAGAGTGTGCAAGCTGGTCTTTTTGGCGCTGTAGCTCCTGCTTCAACGTCAAGATCGTACGGCGTGCTCGATTGTTGCTTCTGTGAGACGAGACAAATTGCTGTCTCACAACGTTGCCCGACTGCTTTACGGCTGCCTTACTCGCTGCCAAACTACTCTGTAGGTCGACATGGGACGTCTGGAGCAGCAAGTATGCCTGATTTTGAGCTTCGACTTCAGCTAATGCTTGACTAAGCTGCTGCTTGAGTCTCCTTATTCTCGAATTCGCAGCGGCATCAGATTCGTGCATGCTACGTAGCTGTACCTTGAAACGGTGGCAGATGATAGCAGCTCTTTGTCGAGACTGCCGTGAGTTGCTCAACTGGGTCTCGAGGCAATCAATCTTGACCTGGAGTTGCACTTGCTTGTTCGTTGATAGCAATAGGCGGTGGGCCAACCCTTTTCTCAGCTTTCGAGCCTTGTTATTGGCATCGCGCAGTTCATCGTTCGTCATCGAAAGATCAACGCTGTATCTCCGGATATTGGCCAATTCGGCGCGAACGCGGTCTCTGTCGGCGAGGGTATTGTCTGCGTCCACTCGAATGCGTTCTCTGTCAGCGAAAAGATTGGCTGCATCCGCTCGAATGTTGTCCCGATCTCGACGGAGTC
Source organism: Exutisphaerella laricina CBS 326.52 (assembly GCA_000504385.2). Lineage (NCBI taxonomy): Eukaryota > Fungi > Ascomycota > Dothideomycetes > Mycosphaerellales > Mycosphaerellaceae > Exutisphaerella > Exutisphaerella laricina. Next base: position 5,179 of record AWYE02000400.1, on the reverse strand, counting down.
TTTTGTTCTTCTTGATGCTGTTGTCTAGCTCTTTCGTAAGCTTCCGCTGCTTAGTACGAAGGTGTCGTGCAGCATTGCGCATGTCGTTTTGTACATCACAAAGAGACTCCTTCTCGCTCCGCAAGGTCACTATAGTCTGTTCTAGGCTATCTCTCGAGACAGAGAGCTCGTCTCGCACACAGTGAAGGCTTTCGATCTCATCGCGACAGTTGTCAGTGTCTACGCCAAGGCGGTCGTGCTCTTCACGAAGCTGAGTAAGGGATTCTTCCAATTGCAGCTTGACGGACTTCAGACGATCATTTTCTGTATATAGTGCGGATATTTGGCCGTCTCTCGAGATAACAAGCTCGTCTCGTTGTCGACGAAGGCTCTGGATCTCATCGCGACAGTTGTCAGTGTCCACGCCAAGGCGGTCGTGCTCTTCACGAAGCTGAGTAAGGGTTTCTGTCATCTGCAGTTCGACGGACCTCAGACGATCGAGTTCTGCACGAAGTTGAGAGAGTTCGCTCTGCATTCGACTGTCGGCTGCTCGATGATCCTCACATTCTTCGAGGAGCTGTTGATGAATATCTTTGGTATGCTGAAGTTCGGTATTCAGTTCGAGTTCGACGGACCTCAAACGATCGAGTTCTGTACATAGCTTTGTTTGCAGTTTACGGTCGGCGGTTCGGTTATTCTCAAGTTCTTTCGTGACTCTTCGATGGGCATTTTTAGTATGCTGAAGTTCGATTTTTAGCTCCGAACAAATACGGTCAGATTCGGCGGCCAGCTTCGTGATCTCTGCGCGCTGTTCGTCTACCTGTTGCTGCAAAGACGTTGCTTCTTGGTCCTTCTTCTGACATGTGTCATGCCAAAAATGCTCGGCTTCTTTATGATCGACATCGAATAGCTGACGGAACATGTCAAGTATCGAGGTGTGGGCTTCCATTACAGCGATCTGGCGCTCATCTTCAGTAGGGCAATATTTGGAAACCTGGCAAATGTCCTGCCATTCCATCTGGATGCATGACTGCGTCCGATCATATTCGGCTTCGCGGCGAGTCGCGTTATGCAGATCAATCGCTCGCTTTGATGATTTGATCACCGTGCCGATGATGGCCAACTGGTCGCCAGAACAGTCAAGAAGATCGTTGTGTTCTTCCAGTTCATGCGTATGGTGCCGCGCATATGCAGCTGGTCGTAAGTTGGTCATGAATAATGAATGTAATGATTTTGAAGCGATGCGTAGCACCGAAGCTGCTTCAAGAAGGAGGTTCAGGAACAGAGGGTATGCACAGCGTAGTAGGTGTCTGTCGTGACAGAGATGAAGCGAGAGTGCTGATGTTCAGATTCAGGCACACTGGTTTGAACATGGAAAGGACTTAGAACTAGATGAGGCAACAGCGTTGGGGCTCGGGCAGAGCATAGAGAGTGCAACTCCAGGGCTGCATATCAACAACATCACTACGACGAGTGATACTTACTAGTCACCTCTCCTGTCCTCCACACAGTCATCTATTCAATAATAGTGATCAAGATGGTGGCCACAACACGGAGAATGACCAAGGAGGCATACAATGCAACACCCTTACCCGACGAAACCGACTTCGGCACTCAGATGGACAAGATGATCGACGCCGAGTTTGAGCGATGGGATAAGATCGGTGCAGAAATGGATTCGATGCCTGATAAGAAGCAACGGGTCACCAAACAGCGACCGAACTACGCTTACGTTGCCGCGCCAGCAACATTGCTTGAATCGCACGATCAGACGACGGAAAAGCCTACAATCTCGTACATGCCTGCTAGTCAGATGCGAGATCGCTACCGTCGTAAGAAGACCCGAAGCAAGACAGTAGTGGCCCCAAAGAAGGACAGAGACGACATTGAGGATCCTATCCAGACGGCCGAAGCACCACCAACACGACCCTCCGTTTCTTTGGCTAAGCTCACCAGCTTACGTCGACGCAATGGGTGGCTGTTCATCTCTTTGAAGTCGGCTTGGGGTGTTATTGACAACTTGGCGGGTCAGTTGGACGAGATGGAGCGAGAGCTCAACGCACTGCGTGGTTCACAAGAGGCACATAAAGGAGAAGAAGGAGGACGTGCAATTGAGGTAAGAGAGTATGCGGTCTGGATAGATGATCATTGTCATTACTGACACGAGCATAGTGGCCGGAGTAGTGCAGTGCCATGATATGCAAATAACGAGAGTGTTGCAGATGTTCGCTCCTCGAGAAGGGATTATGCAAGGGAAGGCAGTATTGACAACCATATTCGATAACTATCTATACATAAATACCATGAGCCATGACACAATGAGCCTTCTCCTCGACATAACTTCATCTTCCATAGTTGACCAGTCCGACTTCCTTCGTCTATACGTGAATGGATACCATATTTGCGATATGATATCGTAATAGCCATTGATGTGCAGAGAGTAGGTGTGTTGTCTAGTCTGACATTCTGGGAGTCTTGCTCGCGCGTCCTTCTTCGTCGGCATCATCGTCCACTAGACTCCTCTTCGTGATGTTCGGCCGCTGCCATAAGTTTCGGATGTCTTTCCATTGTTGATAAGTGAGAAACTTGGCCGTGTAATGGCCCAAGTCCACCCAGTCATTCGATCCGGCCACAGCGGGGTGCACAGGCAACACAGTCAGATGTCCTTCGAGTTGCTTGACGCAGATGTGGCCTTTCTTTGTACAGTTCCAGCATGCGAGTTGAGATGTGTTCTCGTGTGTCCAGAAGGAGTTGCCCATGTCTTTCACCTTTTGCCGAATGCATTGATTGGGACTTGCGCGGCTTGCTGTTTGCCATGTAACCGGGTTCCGAGTCTTCTTCTTATTGCTTGTCTTGTCCCAGTCGAATGTCCAGCTTCGTACTTGGTCCTCCACGAGCTCCTGACAATTCTTCGATAGTGATGTGATCGACTCTCTTGTCGGAGGCTGTCCTTTAGAGACGACAATGTATGAGACGTCAGGTCCAACACCAGCATCCTTGACATGCTCGGTGCCAGAATTCTCGATAGGGTCTCCTATGTTATCGGTGGACGTGTCGCCAACATCTGCCTGAGAGTGTGTGGCGTCCAAGGCTTCTGGCTGTGTAGGGCATGAGAGTGGTAAGGACGTCTGTTTGAATGCCGTATGCTTAGCAATGACGATGAGACAGAGTGAACAGTGCATATTCGATTGTCAACTAGCACTTACCGAAGGTGTAGACTCTGACGAGGGTGATGATGTCGAGTTCGTGGTATCGGTAACTTGGTCAAGCTTGTGTCTCAACTGCTTGATCTCGTCAATCAGACTGTTGTTTTCGTCTGACAGAGTCTTCTTTTCGTCTGACAGAGTCTTGTTCTGCTCTGACAGAGACTTGTTTTCGTCAGAAAGAAACTTGTTTTCGTCAGAAAGAGACTTGTTCTCCTCTTTCCAAGTCACAGCTTGACGGGTTGCTGTAAGACGAGGTTAGATATTCACGCATTACGAGCAACTGAGTAAATAACATGCCTGCCATAATATCATTAAACTCGGCTGCGGGCATGCTCATGTATGACTCTTCATCGGCGGCATTCGACATCTTGATTCGTGCGCGCACACCTGGTCGCGTATCGGCAAATGCACGAGGCGGATACAACTACCACCGTACAGAGAGTGAAAGAAGTTGTTGAGGTTGGTGTCTGGTATGTGTCGTGTCAAGATGCACGTTGTAAAGACCGGTCGAATAAATACGACTCCATCCGTACAGCAGGGTGTACGGCAGGAGTGATGGTGTGTACGGCAGGAGCGATGGTGTATACAGCAGGAGCGGTATCAGGTTTACCAACAAACCAGACTCCACATTGATACAACTTCCAGTCACCAATCTGTAAAAGAGGCACGAAGCCGAAAGACTCTATCCATACGCTTATGCAGGATATTCTTAGCGGGGACTAGCATGAATGATCCAGATGAATGACATGATCACTTCATTATCGGGAAATATCTAGACGAGGCACGAGTGTTCTAAGGATGGAGTGAAGACACATCAAGGCGACACGCATGTAAGAAGACAATGACACGTTCAAGACTTTCCTTTCTTGGCTATGCTAGTAAGGTATCTAAAGGTTACACACCCATAACCAAGTACACAGCTTTGAGTGACACATGCATGTCGAAGTAAGTGATGACACAGCAACCGTCGATATGCTATGAAAACTCAAAGGATGGGACGGCGGTGCTGTCATCCTTGGCGAAGTCGCAGAGAGTGCTGACGAGGTATGCGCGTTTCTTCGACGGCTCGGTGAGGGCCTGCCGAGTGCGATGATCATTGCGTATAGTGTCGAGAACTGACTGAATGTCCGTCAACGGGTTGTTCTTCGTAATCACTTCCATGGTTTTCTCAATGTCTGTGCGGACGAGCTCGTAGTCTCCAGCAAAGTGTTTGCCGCTTAAGACGAATTGATTGGCGAGATAGTGCATGCCGCAAAGGATCGTGATGACATCGGCGACGACCCAGTACACGTCCTCGACATGCTGGTACCTCTTTACACGATGCTTTGCATGGCTAAGAAGGATGTCGACGACCTGGCGACGAGTCATGCAGTCGAGGAAGAGCTTCTCGACTGGGGAAACTCCCACCAATTTCTTTTCGGGCATACCCTCGAGTGCCTCGAGGATATATTGAACGGTTTCTCCCTTGGGATCTCCCTTGGGATCTGGGAAATGTGACGCCAATCCAAGGACAATCTTTTGGATGTCCTTGGCCGTCTTTCGATCAATAGCGAACTCGGCGAGAGTGCTCTTGCTCTCCTGTATGACTATATCCTGGTCGTTGGCAGTGCTCTTGCTCTTCTGTATGACTTCATCCTTGCCATGGTCCTTAACGACGGCCTTGTCGCGAATGAGGCCATCGGTGTTGCCATCGTTCTCGTAGACTGGCGATGGCTTAATGCGCTTGTCACCGAGGCTGTTGCGCTTCGCAGGCTCTTTGCCATTGGTGCCGACGGGCTTCGCAGGCTCCTTGCCTTTGGTGCTGATGGGATCGGCAGGCTCTTTGCCATTGGTGCCGACGGAATTGACAGGCTCCTTGCCTTTGGTGCTGATGGGATCGGCAGGCTCTTTGCCATTGGTGCCGACGGGCTCCGCAGGCTCCTTGCCATTGGTGCCGACGGGGTTGACAGGCTTCTTGCCTTTGGTGCTGATGGGATCAGCAGGCTCTTTGCCAT
>AWYE02000399.1:0-25861 GCA_000504385.2 Exutisphaerella laricina CBS 326.52 | reverse complement strand
AGAGAGCTAGGTTACGTATAAATTTATTATTATTATATGTCTTGATATAGGTATAAGTAATCCTGCTTCATTATCTATAGTTAAGCATAAACGACCTCTACCTTAAAAGACTTTCTAGTATACTATATATAGTATGTGATCTGCTGCCCCGATACTAAGCCGTTAGAGCCCCTGCTTAACAGAGCTATGCAGAGTGTTGTCCTCGTCGTAGGACATCGGTATACTTGTCTGTACTAAGTCCCATCTTCCGTACCTACAGTCCACCGCAACTCGCTCACACGCAACTCGAGTGTATCCATGCTATGTAAGGTCTAGAGATCTAGGCTCGCAGTCTCGTATGGTCAATATATGTTGAATGAATATCTGCCGAAGCATAGAGTACTGAATGCGGCGTTGCAGACCTACGGCTCTTTAGACGTCTATCAATTAACAAGTTCACTAGGTCACAGGCCTGGAATCGCAGATCTCCCCCTCTGCTCCTCGTACCGTCAGCCTATCTTGCTCTCATCGTAGAGTAGATCCGTTCGAGACAGCTTTACGCAGGACTTCAACTTTAGCCTTTCGTTCGGGGTGTCTTCGATCAACCTAAGAGAGGGTGATTCATAGCGCTCTTCCGTACGCTATCATGTAATCTACAGGCCCGAACGACGAAATCAGCGACTCTCTCCTAAGCAGACAGTACATGTTCCCTAGAAGTAGCCAAATCGAGAGCCAGCTTGGCAGCCGAGAGCCAACTCAAGGCGGTAGGCTTGATTTCAGCATCAGATTGGTTCTACACCGTAGTGCGACTGTTCGACAACTAGGATGTCATGTTGTCGAGTGCCTAGTCATCTAGTTACGACTTTGTCAGAAGTTCATGGCACGACTTGGCGTGGCACGACTTGCTACTATCCGGCAAGATTCGGCGTGACCCCGTATATCGCATTACGATTGATGTCGCAGTCGCGCTTCTAACCTCTACACGCTTCTTGAAATGCTTCGCTGTGCGGCGAAAGAAAGAGCATTGTACCAGCGCAGTCTTCGTTCTTCCAACACAACCCTTCTCCCGTACCGTACACACTCCGTAAAGTACATCATTGCCCTTCTTCGCACTATCCTACATTCCTCACGGTGTTCCCGTCATTCTTCGCGCACTACCATGGCCTAATCCATCAGTTCCTTGTCCTGTCCCTCCCGCAACGTCAACGCCGAGGTCTGGTGACGTAGAGAAGAAGTCGCTGAAGACTTCTTGTAGAGTTTGTGGATTGGGACAAAGGGTAGCCGAGACTGACGAAGAGACGGTGACGATCGTGCGTGATTACGTCGAAGCCGGTGCTGTGGAGTTTGAGGGAGCGAAGGTGAGTGTTGTACGTTGTGAGATTGAGGCTGCTGGTGACGATCCGCCGGGGAGAAGGAAGGTGAGATCATGGTGGTGGTATTAGTGTTGGTGTTGTTTTCTTCTTCGTTTTCGTGTGTGGCACGGGTAAGAGAAGTTGTTGGCGAGTTTCGATGTTGACGACGAAAGCCATCGTTCTCAAGGAGTGGCCATAGAAGATACTCGACCCCATATTTTCGGCACAACTGCCGACCTGCATCAAGGGAGACCCAGGTACCTTGATATTTTGTGTTGCCGCCCTGTATCTTTTCGTGGTCCCCGGACACATATTTCAAGATGGCAGGACGCCTGCTCTTGGATATGCCGGCGGCTCTCAGGATTTGAGTGGCATTGAGCCAGCCGTCGCTCTCTCGGCGCATGACGGTGACACCGTTGATTTCCATCTTGTAGACATCGATCCCTGCATAAGCTACCTGCGAGCAAAACTCTTGAAAGCAGGAGTTCAAGTCGAGAATGTCGTGGTTGTCGTAGTTGCCGATGTTTGCGTTCAGAATGTTCCGAGTGCTGGTACTAAAGGCGTCGAATCCCGTGTGGTCTTGTTTGTCGGAAGTATTGCCGTTGAGAATGGTAGCATAGTTGGGTAGGGCCGGACAGTTGGTGCCATTGGCGTCGATTCCCACATGGTCGTGATTGTCGAAAGTATTGCCGTTGAAGCTGGTGTTGGCGTTCAACAGGTGTCCATTGCTGGTGCCAATGACGCCGAATCCCACATGACCTTGATGGTCGAAGGTATTGCCGTTGATGCAGGTGTTTGCGCTCAACAGGGGTTGATCGCTGGTGCCAATGGCGTCGAATCCCGTATGGTCTGCATTGCCGTTAATGCGAATGCCGTAGTGGAGCAGCGCCGAACTGTTGATGCCATTGGCGTCAGATCTCGTGTCGAAGTTGTTGTTGTGATCGCTGTGGTTGATGTATGAAACAGTGTCACACTCATGAAGATACTCAGCTTCGCTGCCGTGCGCTGGGCAGGAGGACTGTTGTATATCCATGTTAAGCGCTTCGCGGAATGTGTGTTGACTTGATGGTAAAGGGAGATGATAGTCGACGCACCAGTGGTGTCGCCGTGATGGGCGTAAGGTGGTGCTGGTAGGATGCGTGGCAGAAGACCGTTCCAGCCATCGTCCAACACTGCACACACGAGCGGCAGTCTCCAGCACAACGGCAGATTGCACACGACGGGCCACGACACGACCGGACACGACACACGCGAGCCATGCCCATGCTCGCTTGCAACCATCCGTGTTGGCTGGCCATGTCCGGTCGGTATACAGGCTCCAGTGCCTTCACCTTCACCGCGTGGTTGATTTCCACCGTTGACATGACATGGCGGCGCTACGCTGCGCTCTGGAACCCCAGCACCATCATCACCACCACCACCACCACCACCACCACTACCACCACCGAAGCGTTCCACGCAATGTTCATGTGTTTCCAGCTCGTTTGCGCGACCTGACGGGACACTGCTGGGATGGTCCGTCCTCCATCAGGTCTCCAAGTGCTGCACGTACCGAGGCTGCAGCATTCCGGTTTCGTCGGTGCGTCAATGAGGTGTGGTGCTGGTGTTTGTTGCAACAAGATTTCGATTCGGGAACGCAACGTGCGGCGGAGGAGACAGCGGGCAGGCGGCCAGAGTGGTGGCGAGAGCATTCATCTTGATTCTCAAGTGAAGAGGTACGTCAACGGAGAAGGACTGATGATAGTGGAGGGAACGAGGGACGGGACTGACTGACATGGAGGCAGCATCTTGGCAATGCCATCAAGCCGAGCCCGGCCGAGCGGAGCCGACAAGATGAAACAGCTACACGCGTAGAGCACCAAACATTGATACATGTGCTATGTAGCTTCTTACATACCACATACAATTTCGTCTCATCATACTCGTTGTTGAAGCCGGTATTCTCCCTTGCGCGCAATCGTCGACGCGGGTGTCTTTCACAAATGTCAGGCACGCGACCGACACTCACACACATATGTGCGTTGGTTCCTGCCTTACTACTCACGGCTACATGTACAAGGCCTTTAACACCTCTGCGGGGGATATTTTCCGAGGGTGACATATCCATTGGGCTACTCATGCTGTGGTTGGCAGCGATAACTGTTTAGAGGTTCGGCCTCAGATTAGATGTCCCAAAGCGGCAGGGATGCGGGCGGCGATCCATATAGTGATGCCCTTTCCAGGAAGCTTCCACAGCGATGAGACGATCAGAGCAAAGGACGTCATGACATGCTGCTGGTCTGACAGGCGTGCTAACGTAGCACGGGCGCGAGCGAAGCATGGGCATGGGGCATGGCGTGTCGATTGCGAGATTGGTTGATCTGGCGGCGATGCACATTAACTTCGATGACGATGACGATGACGAGGTTATGGTATGGTATGATCGTTGCATTGTAAAACATGCTCCATCCAGACAGCAGGACTCTCAGCACCACGCGCCTGACGACCACGTTCACAACCACGTCCACATCGAGCCCCGCCGACGCTGCGACGTTTGCGACGAACCTGCCCAGGTGACCAACGACCTGGCCAAAGCGACCACCGACCACATGAAGGCGTCTACGGGCACCATGAATTATGTCTTGAGTTGCAAGTATGCCGCCGAGACGAGGAAGACGCTGGGCCTGTTGTAGCAAGAGACGATATATGCTGCAGTGCCGAAAAAGTGTAGCAGTACCCCAAACTGTCACAGTACCCAAAAAGACGCCAAAAATCTCCAATCAACGCTAATTGGCCTTCCTTGGGGCATATGTATTGTGCCGTGCAAGCCGCTACAATATGCTATTCCAACGTGTCATTGCGACCCAATACTAGCATCTTACTGAATCTTAGTCTGTCTCCCGGCGAGCAAAGCCGAGGAAAGGTCAAACCTCGAGCAATAAGTGTAGGGAGCCATTCCAGCAGCGTATCCTGCCCGGCTTCTTTAGGTATGTAGAAGTATATATCATCCACGGCTAGTGTGCTTCACCTGCCTGCACTCACAGGGACGGACGACGTTTGAAAAAGGTGGCCTCCTCCTCGTCACTCGATTCCACCAAACTACAGTACGTTAACTTGCTATACACCACTCACTCGCTCGCGATGGTACCTCCGGGCTATGTACGTTGAGGGGCCTCAGCTGCACTTTGGGCGTACAGCACATTATCACGCCGACAACCACGCTCGCCTACAGTCGAACAAACACACTCGAGCTCGTTTTCCTTTCCATTCCATTCCATTCCATTCCATTCCATTCCACTCCATTGCAGTCAAGGTATTCAATACTACCCACGCCACCCACTACGGGTTCGTTTCGTTCGCTTGTTGCATTATACTCATACATACACATCCAAACATATTACACCTTCCCTACCCGCTCCAACACCATCTTAGCATAACTCCTTAACCTCTGCAACTCCCTATACTCCTCTCTCAACACATCCCTCTCCTCACTCACGATCCTCAACGCGTCACCACACCCCTTATGCGCAACCTCTAAACCCTTCGACGCATCCCTTAGCCTCGCCAGTTCCGCACATAGCTGTGATATCCGCTGTTTGGAGTCGATAGCGGCCTGTTCCGCTTGCGATTGGTGGGTTTCTAGCGCTGCGATGTGGTGCTCGAGGGAGCGGGTGTGGGATTCTGCGGTGGCGAGGGAGGTTGTGAGGGTGTGGACTTTCTCGAGGAGGGTTTGGTTTGTGGCTTGGAAGGTTACGAGGGATTCTTCGTACCAGGAGATTTCGTCGGAGGAGGAAGACATGGAGATTACGGGCGCCTCCTGGCGCGATGGTGATGGTGATGGTGATGGTGATGGTGATGGTGATGGTGATGGTGATGGTGATGATGATAATGTTGATGTTGATGCTAATGCTGATGTTGACAATGATGCTAATGTTGATGGTGATGATGGTGCTGATGCTAATGATCCTCCTCTCTGTTAGCGAGGTATTGATTGATTGCTACATTCGTATTCTAATGCTTTGACGCTTCTTCTTCTTCCTGCTGAGGTTTGTTAAGCCATGTGAGAGCGAGCACGAAAGAAATGGCCGAACCAACAGCAATCAACGAGTTCTACCGTAAGCATCATCAAAGAGCATAAAAGAAATGGCCGAACAGAACAGTGATCAGAACGTTCTGCAGCAAGCAAACATCCTTAGACTTGTCATTTCTTTCCCCAGATAATGAAAGGCCCGGCCACGAGCAAACCAACACCACGCGTGGCGGAGAATGCGAAGATGAGGCGAAGGCAAAAGACCCAAGGCTCTCTCTCTCCAACGTACGCCCAACAAAGCAGAGGGATCCTCATACTCATCCTGACTCTCTGCTGCGACAGCAGCCACACCAGTAGAGGCCACCACGGCCTCGATCTTTGCCGGTCGTGGTCTCAGTGTCGCGGTGTCAAGTGAAGCGCCATAAGGCTTGTCCCTGAAAGCCCGACTTCATGCGTGCAGACCATGTCTTGTAGCTGTCGTTGCCATTCAGCTTCTCGCGATTCGTCGCCGTGCGTATCGTCACGTCGGCCATCGTGGATAAATGGAATGATGGAGGTTCTTGAAACAGTGCGTATCAGAAGATTTCTTGGAGTTTGAGTCGTTTCAGTCGGTGACAGCGGCGCAGTGTCTAACGAGATAACAACAATTCAACAGCTTCGTAAGCAGATGCGGCTCATAACCACTGAATGTGAGAGTCTCTCGATAAACAAGTAGAATTGCGTGTATCTAGAAAGAAAGAAGTGCCTAAGTTTAGTGCACGAAGAAGAAGTGCTGTGCACGTGGACGCACGCGTCACGTTACGTCACTAAACAAACATTAACCCTTTCCTTCCTGCTCGATAACAACGCATGTATGCAGATCTACTCTAGATAGCAGTAACGAGGAACAACCCCAACGACAAACAACTAGCCCACCTGCTTGCTGAACGAGCCCCAATGACAGGGCGAATCGCAAGATATCTTGAAGTGATCAAGTCCTTACAGACAAGTCTAGGTGAAAGTGTGCGAGCAATCGAGTCAGAACCTATTTACAGATATGTAGTCTGCGAGCTATGTAGGTAGCCCTTCAGGCTGCCATGCCGCTACAGTGTTAGGAGCCTTTGCCTTGACTGGCGAGGCGGCTTGCCACTTAATAGCAACAGAGGCCGAAATGTGCACGCACGCCATGAGCCACCCTCCCGAGAGAAACACCCTTGGCAACCTGAATTCCAGCCATTGAACTCCAACGCCACGTGCCAATCACGGTTTCTGCTCAGCAATGGGAATCATCCCATCACTACCGCACAAAGTCTCGACGTCGTCGCAGCCAGAACCGGGAACGGCAAGACTTCCTCACCCATCCGCCAGACATGTCAGTCATTCACTGCCGAGCGAGAATCCTCCTCCCAATCTACCAGCCCTTCTTGTTCGAATTCCCGTCGAGGTCGAGGTCGAGCTCTGCATGCGCCTTGAACGCTGCCGCGAGGTCACTGTACGCTGGCTTTGCCTGAAGATCGCTGGATGATGGGCCTTGAGGAGAAGAAGACTTGTATCGGGCGGTATATTCTGCCTCTTGGGCCTTGGTGAGTCTTCTGCCCTTGATCGGGAAGTTGGCTTTTTGCTGCTGCTGAAGCTCGAGCTGTCGGGGAAGAGGGTTGGTTGCGGCGTCATCATAGTCTTCGTCCTGCTGCCATGGCGTAAACCTCTCACGCTTGAGGAGAGAAGGTGTCCTCTGCGCAGATCCTGACCTTCTGGCCGCAATCTGGTGCGGAGCGGTGGATGCTCCAGTAGCTTGGCGATTCTTGCCTTGTTCACCATAGTTTGGTTTGAGGCCGAGTGGTGTGACTGGGACTATCAAACTTGGGCCAGATCGGCTGCTGGGTGGGCCAGCCTCTACCGTGGACGCTGATTCCGACGCGAAGATGGGTAGTCCTGCTGCTGGGGAAACTGTTTGTGGCTGAGATCCATGTGCTGTAGGTCCCGTCGGCCGCTTTGCAGGGTATCGTAAGTCAGGAACTGGACGGTTTGATTCTGACTGAAATCGACCAGGAAGATTCGACCCATCTGTCTGAAACACACCAAGTCAGCCGTTTGATAGAGACAACCACATACCGGCAGCTGGAGAAACATGACTTGCTGGTTTGATGCGAAGGCGTGCTATAGTCATTTCCAAAAAAAGAAAGTTCTTCTCTGCTTCATCCAAGTTGTCGTCTATGCGGGCGAGAGTTCGCCGTGTTTGCTCTTCTTCGGACATGTTTGTTGTCTTCCACGCAACGAGGTACGGTTGTTTTGGTTGCTACTGCTACATGACACGGGAATATGATCGAGAAAGTGTTGAACACTATCAGCAGCTTGTGAAGACCCGTGCCACTACAGTTTGTTGTGACTGAACCGGGTTGTGACACTGCGAAATCTTGGTTCGCTAATGCCGTGCGACAGTGATGCTTTAGAAAGAATGTGAACTGACAATCGGTTATATTCGCAATATTTAAAGCTAGGAAACAACGCATGTCAGTCTGAGAAACAATGTACTACGTCGAGCGTATGAAATACCCATGCTGATGCTGGGACTCTTTTCGCTGCCTCTCCTCTGTGCCGACACGAATGGCAGCAGACGGCGGTGGCGGGTTTCGAAGAGGACAGCCAGCCGGCCAGACGGGAAACTGCAGAGCCAGCTCATTGCCCACACACCGTCTATGCACAGACATGCACACGGGCACTCCTGGATCTCAGCAATGGCCAAAACAAACGCCTGTGAAGTTTACGATTCTTTGAAGCCGCCCCGAGACTTTGCATCCTGAGAAATCTACCTTCTGGTGTTCACCAAGCTTGAAGGAAAGCAGAAAGACCACCGGCTTACCTCTCGCACCTCTCCGACCAGTTGCTGCTCGCACGAACTGTTGAGACCGAACACCATGCCGGGACAGCCTCCAGATGAGCCAGAGTGGTTGGCAAACCTCAAGGCAATGATGGGATCTGTTCAGTTGTCCAGCAGCGGTAAGTGCGCACGCAGCACAGTACCTACTTCACTGCAGTGACCGAGGCTGACAAAAGCAACATCATCAGCTCCACGTGCAAGTGCAGAGAGCTGCTTGGACGACGAGTTGGCTGCGTTGCACGATGTCTCCTCCACGCCGTTGAAGCTGGAAGAAGCAGACGAGAGATACTACACCAAGGATATGGGTATGCCTGATGCACACACGCGTCCTGCTGAATGTATGATGAAGTTCTGCTGACTTGCATGTGGTTGCAGTTGCAGTCTCTTCCCCAAGGCACGCAACCCAGCCGGCCCGCTCCGGAAGCACGGACGAGAAGGTAGAACCAGATCAGCGAGCGTCACAGTCTTCTTCCGAGAAACACTACCTTTTCTCCACAGCCATGGACGGCGTTGTGGCCATGGCGATGGTACACGTGCTGCTCAAGAGCGGCTGGCCGTGCAAGAGCGGACTGTTGGCGGCAATTGCGGATTCCGCGAGTCCGAGGGCGGCGGAGGTTGTGAGGTGCCGTGCCATTGCTGTGCAGAACAAGATTCAAGATCCTTTCTGGGCAGTCGACATTGTTGAGGTGCGGTCGGTATTGTCGGATTCGGGTTCGGAGGGTGGTGGTGGTGGTGACAATGGTGATGGGATAGACGTGGCACCGTGAGCTGAGCGCTGTGAGGCGGCAATGGCAGCGGCGGCGAGGATGAGGGCCAGGTGTCAGGTGTCAGGTGTCAGGGTCCCTGGGCCGAAAAGTTATGCAGCTGACATAAGCTGGGGGCTGGGAGCTGGGTCGAGGGGCTCCGGATCCGGTGCGGCCGAAGTCCAGGTCGAGGTGGGGCATTGCTCTTCTCGGCGCGTCATGAAGTACCCCTGTACTGTATACAGTAGAACAACATCTCATCTTTCACACCCACCGCAGCAGCATGTATGCAGAAATGTCGTTTCCTCATCCATCTCCGCAAAGCGCAAGTCGCTCGCAGTCTCCTCACGACACGTACGTACATGTACATGCGTGCAGTGCAGTGCGCGGCAGCATCCCCACCGCGTGACACCAGGAATGCAAACAAGACTTGAAGAAGAAAACAACCTTCTCCACGATGTCACTCATCACCTACCACCACAGGAGGACGCGACTTCGCCATGCCGATGGAACTGAGGAGCGCACGGCGACAAGGAGGACGAGGCGGAGGAGGCACTCGGCCTGGAAGCACAGCGGGACGGAGCACGGCAACCGCCTCTCATGGTAGTCGAGGACATGCATCGGCAGCAAGAGCATCGCGCGACGAGACACCTTTGAGAAGAACATCGCAAGACGCGACATCCTCTAGAAGCGCATCGCAAGACGCGACTTCTCCAGGAAGGGCACCGCCAGACGCGACATTTTCAGGATGGGCACCGCCAGACGAGACACCCTCAAGAGCATCGCAAGACGGGACATCCTTAAGAGCATCGCAAGATGGGACATCTTCAAAAGCATCGCAAGATGGGACATCTTCGAGAGCACCGCATGTCACCGGTACTCCCCAATCGCTGCCAGCATCATCTCCTCGCCACAATAACAATGACCATCCTGCAACGCCCACAAGTCCACGTCACGACAATGACACATCTGACGCTGAGGATGAGGATTCGTCCTCTTCTCCACGCGCATCGCCAGCACCCTCCGATCCGCCGAATTCTTCCCCACACGACTCGGACGACTCATATCATTCTGACAGCGAACCAC
Source organism: Exutisphaerella laricina CBS 326.52 (assembly GCA_000504385.2). Classification (NCBI taxonomy): domain Eukaryota; kingdom Fungi; phylum Ascomycota; class Dothideomycetes; order Mycosphaerellales; family Mycosphaerellaceae; genus Exutisphaerella; species Exutisphaerella laricina. Next base: position 15,835 of record AWYE02000399.1, on the reverse strand, counting down.
TAGAGCATCCACTAGTCCCTCCAGCGAATCCCCCGCGGCGAAGAGGAAGGCCAAGAACACCATGCCGCTACATCACCACCTGGCTTTTCGTCCCTATACTTTTCCTCGGCTTTGTCCGCGTATTGATCATGTCGCTGCCCTGCCATGTGCGCGACAACCCGGACAATCTCACACCCTGCGCCCTGGCCATCGATCTCCTGCGTGGGCTTCAGTCTTTCCCGCATCTGACCGCCGCCGACGACTACTTTCCCCATACAGATGACGATGAGATGGTCCTCAACCAACCCTTTTACAAAGCTGTTAAGAGTGCTGAGTTTGTACTCTCCGGCACTTCGACTTACGTACTGACTTACTTCGACGAGTTCGAGGACCAAGTTTCGAACATCCTTACGTGGGAGAAGTGGAAGTCTAAGGCTCCTCGAGTTGCGATGGTCTGGTCAATCTTCTCCTGCATTCGCTCTGCCGTCACGGAGGATCAGGATGCAAACCTCCGCAAAGGCCGGCGACCTGACGAATGGGAAAGTTTAGAAGCAGCGTTTGCTGTCTTCGTTGGCAAGCTAGAGCATAATTTCGATACCCTTTTCGCTGGAAAGGCAACGCAGTGGGCGTGGGAAGAAGCCAACCTCCAGCTTTCGGACATCTCTAAGCAACGAGCAGCGATTCAACATCAAGTCCAAGAGCTTTCTGACCTATCTCGTGGCCATCGAGATACCACCTATCGTCACCACCCCAAGGACAAGAACCACACCGCGACCTACCTCCACGAGCTCCGCATCAGAATGCTACGCCTCCTCCTCGCCGATGCCAGTCTCTCCTGCTGGAAAACAGCCCAAGCATCATCCCTCGCCACCCAGCGCGAATGGATCACTACTACCATCAACAGCATCATGCTTGCACCTCCACCAAACACAAACCTCTCAACCTATGCTACAGTTCTCACATCACGAGCATCCACGTTCGCTATAGCGTACACCGCCCGCATCAACACGCTGCACCAAGACCGTAAAGTCATCAAGCTTTGCGCAAAGGAATTCGCGAAGAGGGAAGTAGGGTATTGTTCGGTGATGAAGTGTGGAGCTGTCTTTTCCGCGCAGGATGCGTATGGTCCTTTGCCAGCAGCGCCGGTGGCGGCAACTTTTGCTGCTGATGGGAGTGCAACTATCGTAAGTGCATCTACAATCTTTGATCCAGAGGGAAAGGGGTGCAGTTTTCATCCGGATGCCATCTGGTGGGCGTGGCATAATGCTGTTCCTTTGACGGAGCGCAGTCTAGACAGTATCGAAGATGGGAAGTGGAGGCTGCACAAGCACAAGGATGCAGGGAGGGAGTCGTGGCATTGGAGTCGGTTTTTGGGAAGTGGAAGGGCGGGAGATCGGAGTGTCAGGAACACAGTCGCACCGAGGGAGGGTTATGCTGGCAGGAAATTGTTTGATGGGTGGGGTGTCGCGGTTGACTGGGTGATTGGTACGCCGGTATGGGTATGGGATCGGGTTTTAGACTTGGGCGGGTGTCGTCGGGATGGGATGGGATGAGATGAGATGAGATGAGATGAGATGAGATGAGATGAAGGTGAGGGCGAGAGCGATGGCGAGGGACCTGGGAGATGGTGGTCAGTTGCTGCAGTAGTCCATCTTCCATCTTCCATCTTCCATCTTCCATCTTCCAGCTTCCAGCTTCCGCTTCCTCTTCCTCTTCCTCTTCCATTATATAACTTCCAACTTCCTCTTATCCATCCTCCTGTTACCTATGTTCCATCTTCCAAAGGTCAAAGGTCAAAGGCGAACTACTATACACAAACCAATCGTTGCTTCCTCTTCCTCTTGTTCTTCTTCCTCTTCCTGTTCTATCTTCCCAAAGTCAAAAGGAAAGTCAAACCCAAATCAAACCACACCATACCCTCTTCTATGTTCCAAGTTCCATTTCCATCTGCCATGTTCCATGTTCCAAAACCAATGTCACAAGTCGAAAGTCGAACCACACACCGTCCTCTTCTTGCTTTTCCATCTTCCTCTTCCTCTTCCATCTTCCTTTAACTACACCATACCACATACCACTTGATGCCTAAGGCATGCAGTGGGGCAACTGCAGTGGAGCCACTATAGGGTGGATATCGGCTACAATATACCTCCTAGCGTGTAGGGCGAATGTCGGCAGTCGTGCCTAAGGCTGCAATCTTACATATATATATATATATATATACTCGTAGCTTCCATAGAACCTTCGTATTGACATCGATATTGTAGCAACTATACCTACCTCATCCATTCCAATCCATTCCCATCACTAATCGATCACGCACCTATCTCCACCTCCCCTACCCTCGTCGCCGCCAATCCACTAAACTTCCGAATCAACCCGGTACACCGCTCTAATTTCTCCGTCAACTGCTCCATCGTAGCTTTAGTCCTCGCATCCCGATCGTCCACATGCATTGAAAGTTCGTAGACATCATTCTTCGTATTCTTGATCGAGGCGGCGTTGTGTTGGATTCCGGTGGCGAGGGCGGTGCTGGCGTGCTGGAGGTTGGAGGTTGTGGTGGCGATGTTCTCGGCGAGCATGATGTGTTGGGCGGCGGAGCGTTTGCGGTCTTGCTGTGCGGCGAGGGCGAAGTTGTTAAGGAGGGAGGTGAAGCTTGCCGAGTCTCGCTGGAGAGAGGTGATGGCTTTGGTGGATTGGGCGCTTTGAGTTGTGGTACTCTGGATTTGGTCGTGGTGTTTGAGGGAGGTTTGGGATAGGGCTGATATGGCGTCGGCGAGGGCGAGGTCGGCGGCTTTGATGGTGTTGATGTCTTGTTCGGTGGTAACGATGCGTTGGTCGGTAGAAGTGACTTGATCCTGGAGCGAGGTAATTCGGCTTGTGAGCTCGGTGTTGTCGATGCTGCCGCTGCTGTGGAGATCCTGGAGTTGCTGGCCATAGTCGTTGATGACTCGATCGTGGGAGTCGAGTCGCTTCTTGTTCGAAGAGGACGTCTCGCCCAGGGCAGCCATGGTCTCAGCTGTAACGTCGTTGCTGTGTACTGCTGACTTGAGCTGCTGTTCGTGGCTGCTGATGGCACGGTCGTGGGAGTTAAGCCGAACTTGGTGGGTGTCGAGCCGCTCTCCTTGGGATGCAAGCTGAGACTTGTCGGTGTTGAGGCGATCATGGTGCGATGAGAGCTGCGAAGTGTGGTTCTGAAGCTGCTGGTGATGGCTGTCGAGGACACGGTCGCGGGAGTCGAGCCGGGCGTCATGGGCGGTGTCGCCGCGACGCTGCTCAATGTCGTCTGATGCGGTTACTTCCCGAGACTCGTGCTTCTCGTCCGGGTCGAAGCCGCCGTCAGCAGCAATGAGTCTTACGGCCGCATCAATGGCTGTCTTCCAGCCCATTGCGCGACCTGTCGAAGAAGCACAGCGCACGGGAAAGGACGCCGTGCCTGACTTGCCAAATCTGTCAATGGCTGTAGCGACACGCATCGAGACGTCGCGGTAGACGCTCGCACCAAAGCGAGTCGGAATGCCGACATCGCGGCTAAAGTGCACGAAGATGTGGGCGGGTGGCTTGGCGGAGTTGCGATATATGCCAAAGCGAGTCGCCGAGTCGACAATGCCCGTCTTGAAGCTTTGGTCGTAGTAGGAAAGCTTACTAGGACATCCATCGCTGGCGTCGGCCTGGCCGGAGAAGAACCCCAGACTCAAGTTGCCGAAGACAGGCCAATGCAGATATTTGGTCTTCAGTTGTGGCTGGCGCTTGGCCTGCGGATCGTTTAGAAGCACCATTGGGTCATTGGCCTTCTTAGACGACAGCGATGTTGATACGCACCAGCCGGTGGGCACCCAGATCTGGTAGGCCATTGGTGTAAGGAAGTTTTGAGTTTGTTGTCGATGAGAGTGCGAAAGAGTTGGGTGGGTTAGAGAAGAAGTGAGAGAGATAGTAAAGGACGCAGGCGTGGGTCAAATGAACGTTACGATACAAGCAACAGGAGATGAAAACGAGCGTGGCTAGAAGGTAGACCAAGAGAGAGAGAGAGGACGAAAAGAAAGATAGATGGATAGATATAAGAGAATGGCGTCCAAGACCACCACGACCACGACCACGCCGCGGCGCGTCTCGACATGTCTCGACACGTCGCGGTCCGTGGCCTGTCACACGGCCGATGATAGATGGTTCACGTCGAGGCCTTGAACCGTGTTCCAGAGATGAGATGGCGAAGTTGTCGACACGTCCCGACACGTCACGGTCACTCGCCTGTCACACGGCTGACGACGGTTCACGTGGAAGCCTTGAAATCGTGTTGCCGAGATGAGGTGGAATTGGGAAGTTATCTTCAACGATGAGACAGAGAGACAAACTGTTGGAAGGAGTGACAACGTCCCGTAAGGCGCTTTTTTGTCGTCTTATACATCCAAGCTTGCTCTCTCTCTCTCTCTCTCTCTGCATGTTCAATGCCGGCCAGTCCCATAGTCAATGATATCGACCCTTACCTACCTCTTCCTCCCAATCTCATCCTCCTCGCCTTTACTTGTCATCGTCTTCTTCTTCTTCTTCTTCTTCTTCTTCTCCTACAGCCGCCATATCCTTCGCTTGCACCAAGCCAGACATTACCCCTGCTAGCCCCAGGATCGCGCTGTCCAGCTCTCCTTCTGCTACGAGGGTGCAGAGGGTGTCCATGGCAGTGGCCATGAGGCGCGCGAGGGAGGGATATGTGGCGCTGAGTGACGAGCTTGAGTCAGCACTGATATTGGGCTTGCTGGCCGAGCTGGACTCGGGGACACCTTGGTGAGAGTTCGTCGAGGTGGCGAAGGTCAGGGTGGGGATCTCGTTTGGGAACGAGCGGCTGTTGGTGGTGGTAGTTCTGCATACTGGTGATGTGGGACGACCACCGGACATGATATGAATGGCAGGGCTACTGATAGGTGTTTCCTGCTGCTTGATGAAGGGTTGTTCTTCGTGTCCTCCTTGGCCAACGTTGGGACTGGGGGCAGCGATGTGGGAGGGTGACAATGGTGCGTACCACGCCTTATTGTCAACCGGCATGTCGCGACTGTTGTTGCCACTCATATGGCTGTGATCACGGCGGTGATCCTTTTGACTCAGTACCGAAGCGACACGGCTAGTGGCAATATTGTGGCGGGCAGAGACTGTAAAGTTCTTAAGAACGGCGGCATCCGAATAAGGGACCGTATCGTTGTGGACGAACCCTTGCTGGTAGGGTTCTTCATCTTGGCCGCCATCAATATGGCCATCGTACTCCTCACATATGGAGCGCGTGCTCACAAGAAACTCGGGCTCGGAGCTGGCCGATCCGCTGGCACCGTCATCGGCATCCCAATCGTCGGCAGCGTCGTCCTCATCTCCTCCATACGTGCTGGCCGGCAGTTGCTTGGGTGGAGCGGCGCGCTCTGCTTTTCCCCGCAAGCGGACAGACCGCTGTTGCTGATGTAGGATTGGTGACAATGATGGCTGAAGATGTGGACGTGAGGTGTGGGGATGATCACTTGCCGCCTTGATCGAGCCGGACACTGTAGGAGGTGCACCGGCCAGGACCGCTTGCTTTTGCGGACGCGAAGTGTTATTGAGTCCACGGAATGATGCCGGGATTACCATCGGAGAGGCGGCATGATCAGGTGAATGGACCCGATGACCATCACGAGCCGAGTGAAGGATAGAGGCTGGTGGGCCAGCCTCACACATACTCTCCTGCGGGTGAAAGGTCTTGTGGCCACCAGCCATGCTCGGTTGCGGATGGTACTGGCCGTCGTTGTCGCGAAATGGCGGCACGGAAGGTGTCGAAGGGTTGGTGTAATTGTGAGCCAAGAACTCTTGCTGACGACCACGAGGTGAGCAAAGAGCCGTGGCGGGAGTGAGAGGAAGTTTAACCTGGAGCTGTTGCTGGTTCGAATCAAGGGTATAGCCATGATCTGACTCTTGATGCTGATGACCACGAGGCGGGTGAAGGGCCGTGGCGGGTGTGTGAGGAACCTTAGCCTGGAGCTGTTGCTTGTGCGAATCAAAGGTATTTCCATGATGATCTGGCTCCTGCTGATGACGACTACGAGTCGAGTACGTAGTGGCAGTCGATGCCTTGTTCAATGTCTGTTGTCGACGACAAGTTTCACTACCACTAGCTGTGCTTTCCTGTGGACGGAGGAAGCCGTGACACATCTGCTGAGCTGACATTTCATACGATCCTCGAACCGGTGGGGTTGGAAGCTGCAAAGACTGCTGCTGACGACGACGAGTGTTGTAGATGGGTCCAGCATCGCCACTCATATCCTCCTCGTCGAAGATGTTGTAGAAAGACAGAGCTGGTGCATCGGGCATGACATGGTCACTCAGCCGCAACGAGGTCTGCTGCTGATGGTAAGGGCCAGCTGAATGATGCATTTGAGTGGTGATGGTGGCCTTTGAGGGAGCCGGAGACGGCGAGGCGTAGTGTTGGCGGGTACGAGTCACACTCCTCGTCTTTTGTGGTCCAGGAATGTTGATGCCGGTTTGTCGCAGGGAAGGACCAGAGCTGTTGTTGATCGACTGCTGCGTAGCATATAGGCTCGCACTGCCAATACCACCGCCACCACCATCATCACCGCTGCCCGAAGTGGCGTGGCCTTGCAAAACAGGTCCATCTTCCAGACCTTGGCCTTGCTCACATTCCCGTTGTCCCCGCTCCACCATGGAAGCAGCCACCAGCGCCTTGGTCTGCATATTCCTGGCAGGATTCTTCAACGCGACAAACTTCCTCAGAATCCATCCAATCAGCAGTGTCTTCTGATGCATTTCCCCTGCGTCATCTTGTGCAGGGCTGTTCCAGTCCAAGGCGTCATATAGCGTGTTGAGTTGTGAGGGACTGAGTTCAGTCAGGAACTTGATGCCGGCTTGTTGGAATAGGAAGGAGCGGATCGTGGGCTCGGCGGCGGTGTAGTTGAGAGCTGCAGGTGCCATGTTGCAATGCTTGTACAAAACTTGGGAGATGGTGGACTCCCAATTCCCAATCCCCAATCCCCAATCTTTCTTCTGTTTTCTTAAAACCGGAACAAGCACAAGGAAATGAAACGAAAGTTGGGGTAGCAGCAGCAGTAGAGCTGTTGGTGTTGAGGACTTCGTAGCTCAAAGCAAAGCAACGCAGTCCATATCAGAACCTCAGACAGAACAGAGAGACCAGAAGACCAAAAGAAGAATTGGTCTGAGCTGAAAAATGATGAGATAACCTCACCTTAACGCCGACGGGACGCGACGCGACGCAACGCGGGGAGATGAGATGAAGAGAAATCGCATCGCGGCGCGGCGTGATATCAAGGGAAAGTGAAAGTGAACGGGAGGGCGTGGCACTGACCTACCTTGTCGGGAGAATCGCCTGGGGGGATCAATGAATGATTGGCGCAGACATAGATATCAAGCAAGCATAGAAGCATGCCGCCGATCTTTTCGGACAGGTCTCGTGTCATCTCGTGTCTTGTCGTCTCTTCTCATCTCGTCTGGTCACGTCGTCGAGTCGCGTCGTGTGGTCTCGTCCCGTCGTGTCGCATCGCGTCCTGATGAGGAGAGGCCTTTGTCGGCGGGAGTCATCGCTACGCTTGTCTCGCTCGTCGCTCGGGAGAGAGAACGAACGAATGAATGAATGAATGAATGAATACGGAAGAGATATCAACCAAGCATGAAAGCATGCCGCTGGTCATTTCGGACGGGTGAGACACCGTCTCGGTCTCGTCTCGTCTCGTCGTGTCGCGTCGCGTCATGTTGTCAGAGGCATTCTATGTGATGATGATGATGGTGATGAGGACAATGGTGATGTCGTCGATGATGATGATGATGAAGAGGAGAGGCTGGCATGTAGAACAATCGGGTTCGGGGTAAAATCAAACGTGGGAGATGCGACTCAGCTTGGCACCTCTGCGGGGAAGCTGGAAGGAACCAGTTCCAGCGAACCAAAGTGTCATTGATTGGTGCGGCCGCTTTGCCGAAAAGCGGCGCTGACTCCGATGGCCTTGAGGTGTGGTGGCCGAGACCAGACGATGAAAACTAGTCTTTGTGAGGGAAAAATCAAACAATGCATTGTGAGATGAGATGCTATATAAAAGGCCACCCGACGAAACAAAGCCGGATAATGCCAAATCGATGGCCCTGGCCTGAGGCATTGCTGTGTCCGCAAACTCACGCACTGAACACTGGCCGGCCTCACAGCCACAAAGCTCTCGCCAGAAACGCATCGAGGCTCCAGTCCACTTCGTCTTCTGCGTTGACAAGTACTTCATTATTGACGGTTGGTGTGTCTGGCAGTGTTGGCTGCGCTGATTCCAGTGAATGTGTCTTGGTTTGAGCTTGTGCCGCTGCCGTCGTTGTCTTGGGCCGACGTTCTGCAACAATGCCACTCTGACCTCTGCCTTTGTCGGAGTCCTCGCTGTATGCTCCATGTTTCGTGCCGGTGGTCTCTTTTGACCCTGCCTCTCCATCAGTCCCAGCCCTCGACTGACATCTGCATGATCCCTTACCTTGTCCCAGCAAAGTATCCTCCATCTCTTCTGCGTCTTCGTCCTTGCCTGTTTGTCCGAACCTGCTGAGCATCGCAGCATCAACGTCGGCGGTCGGATCGATGATCAAGAGCGTTCGTCGATACCAGGTCAGTCGTCGCCGGGCTTGCGCCGGCGATGATGAAGACCCGCTGCCACACACACGCATACCTTCGCAAAACGCATCGAGAGCCTCGCGGACCGAGGGCCTCCTACCGGTGGCTGCCCAAATCTCGTCAAGCTCGTCGCTGTCATCGGTGTTTGCCAGGTCCTCCAGACATTCGAGGCACTTTTCGGGAGACATGCTGGCGGGAGAGTCCATCTATGGATTGGTGTTGACGATGGTGGAGTTGCCGTGAAGCTCTGCAGAGGAAACCGCTACATGCGCGTGCTGTTCGTGTAACATCGACATGCAGGGTCGCCCACCGAGCAACAAATTCTTCAGCTGAAGACTTGTCCAGCAACCACCAGTTCATGACTTACCTTTCAATGTATCCAGCCTGTCGCTCGGAAGGGAAATCGACGTAGCCTTCGAGGCGACAAGACGTGGAAGACTGACTTGCACTGCAAACCCGACGAGAGGTGGAAGACTGACTTGCACTTCAATGCGCCACGTTTGTCGTTAAGAAGAAACGGTACCAACACGGACGCATGACCAGCAGCATGGCAGAGCATGGCGAGGTTGAGCAGCTGCTCATCGCTCTTCTTACCGAGTTCGAACGTTACTCGCACGCCTTGAGATGGGCTGTACTTGTCGTCGCTGCTCTTGCCTTCTTGGTCGTCAAATGGCTCAGATGGCCTGCGCTCTACCCGACTGGCGTGTGGTTGGTGCGTATACACCTCTTGTGCTGCAACCCAATCTGGCTGATATTGCTGGCGTTTGGGGTGGCTGTCAGGGCTGCGTGGAGGGGAAGGGGAGGAAGATCGATACGGAATGCGCTGGGTGGCATGGTGCTATACGGGATGGCGGGATTGGCGGTAGCATTGGCAGGCTGCGTGATCGAGCAGCAACTTCTCGACTGGGTGGTGGTCGCGCGCAACATCGAGGGCGCGTCGGCGACGGAGAGTGTGAGGAAGATGACGGAGGCGTGGGACACGGCGTACGACAACCATCTCTCGTTTTTGGAGGAAGGTCAACGCGAGACGGTGTGCAATGTGGAACAAGCGTGGCGGGTGTTGTATGGCACGAGGGGATGCGAGGAAGACGAAGACGAAGACTTAGAACTGGTGCGGGCGATGAGGGCCACGCGCTGGATGTCGGTGTCGCAAAGCTTTGCGGAGCTCTGTCCGGGCATGACCACCATACAAGACGATGATCATGAGAACGATGACGATCATGCCCAGCAACTGCACGTGCTCGCGCGATTGCGATACAATCTCGTTGACGGCGCAGGATTGTATCTGCAGCACATCAAGGAGCGCGCGCACGGCCTGCGTGCCTCGATGCTGGCCGCCAACGACACCTTTACCGCATATGAGGATGAACTTCATGATGAACTCTATGATGACGTCATCTCCGCGGTCTGTCCCGATACCTGCACCGGCCGGCGGCAATTGCCTCCACCGCATCTGATCCGCAGCACCCGGCCCCGCCTGCTGGTCCGCGCTTGGCTGACACTCTGGCCCCTCGTCGTGCAAGCGCGATTCCTCCCCATCCCTCCTACCTCGTACGCACGCCGCCGCCCCACCGCCATCCGCACCGCCATCGACGACATCCACGCCCGCTACGCCCAGCTCTCCCACGGCCTGCACTACTACGCCTGCCTCCGCCACTTTAACAGCAGTTCCACCGACGTCGACTGCACCTCCCTGCTGTCCACCACCCCTCCCCCGAGCTACATCTACACCGACGCACACTTCACGCGCGACCTCTCGCAATATCACTTCGCACATCTCTCTCGATCAAACCCCGACTCTCTCCGACGCCCAGAGTATGCGCCTCTCGTTCGCGTCCAAGCCATGTACGGCCATGGTCCTGGCCGTGCCGTAAGCAGAGTGCTTCTCGCCATTCAAACTGGTCTCGATCGGTCGCGGCTGGACGTTGACGAGTGGAAGAGGCAGGGATCCCCAGTGGCACCGCGGACGAGCGACGAGAAGGCAACCTGGGCGGTCTGGTTGAAGACTTCCAAGAAGAAGGTTGGCAAGGTTGCTTGGGAGAGGGGCTAGGTAGGAGGGTAATGCTGCACATCTCATGTTTTGAAAGCTACGCATCCCCAATGCTTCCCCTCCCTACACCCAGCCAACACAACAACCCCTAAGACCTCTCTCAACCTCATGATCCCTCCGCCACCACTACATCATCTACCGACTCCCGCCACTCCTTCTCCACAACCCAAATATCCCTACTCCTCAATCCTTTCCTATACCGCACCCAACACTTCTCCAACCCTCGTTTCCTCGTCCCACAATAGTGCCACATATCCAGCACTCCTGTTGCTTTAGTCTCTCCTACATCATGCCCCCGGGGCCAACACACAGCTACTACTGCGAAGAAGATGACGACGACAACGGCGACCGCTATTCCGATTCGAGTTCGCCCTTTGTGGTGGTGAATGCTGAAGAAGGAATCGTCCGGGGCATTTCCGGTTTCGAGCACGCGGCCACGAGGGCCTGTGCCCGTGGTTGCTGCTATGGTTCCAGCACCAAGACTAGGGCCAGGTGTTGCGGCTACGTCTGCGTCTGAGCTCATGGCTGGAACTTTGACTTCCCGGACACGGGCACTATGGGCTGCGCCGCTGCGGCTGTCGTCTTTGTTGACGGGATAAGGGGCAGAAGTTTGGGCTCGAGCGAAAGATGATGTTGCTGCTACTCCACTCCCATCACCACTGCGTTGTTGTGTGCGAGTTTGATCCTGATGGACCTGATGAGTATGAGAGAGAGAAGGTACATCTAAATCGAGATTGGTATTCGAATTGGAGGATGAGGAGAAGTCTCGGGTGGTTTTCGTGTTCATACTACCTTCTTCTTGTTCTTCTTCTTCCTCTTCTTCTTCTTCTTTTGCTGGACGATGCTGCAGCCGGCGTGCCTTTGATTTGCAGATGGTGATGGTGTCGGCTGTGGTCGGTTGAACTGCCATTGACGATGACGATGACGATGATGATGATGATGCTACTTCCTGTGACTTTGCTCTAGCTAAATCTCCTCGAGTCTCTCGACACTCCTCGCAAGTGCAGCTGCGCGTGTGCTTCCTCTCTACTGCCATGGGATGGTATGGTTGGTCTCTCCTCGGCGATGGTGGGATGGCTTTTGTGTCTTCTGTTCGCTGGGATTGTTGCTGCTAGGCGAAGCAAACAAACAAACAAACAAGCATACCAAAAGCGTTCTCTTTAGAAACGACGGCTGCCGTTCCTTCGCATTCTACGATCATCGGTATCGGGGGATGGAGTGAGTGAGTGAGCCTCAGCCCCTGTAAGGCTTAGTTGTGCTATTGCATTGTATTGCATTGCGTACAACGTGCATTGCATTGCATTATGTCCATTGATTGCAGTGCATTGCGTTCATTCATTGTATTGCCTGTATCACAGTGCATTCCCTCCATTAGAGTGCACTACAGTGCATTGTCCTCCTTGTAGTGCATTGCAGAGCATTGTCTCCCTTGCAGTGCATTGTCTCTATTGCAGTGCATTGTCTGCATTGCAATGCATTGTCTCCATTGCACTGCATTGTTGATGCGGAAAGAAAAAGAAGAGAAGAAGAAAAAGATCAATTGCATGCAGATTTCTAGAATAACCCCCCTGGGATGCGACGCAGTTCGTCCAGAGACTAGTAAGCAGGTCAGTAAGTAAGTCAGTTCTTCACGGATTTTCCATTCTGGTATTTACAGCAGCGTCAATACAACACCTCGAACGCAGCATTTTTCGTCTGCTGCTACTCATTCTCTTCTCCTGCTTCTTCAACTTCTTCTGGGAAATCGATATCGTCGAAGAGTTACGCTTGCGGTACCAAAAGTCAAACAAAGCATGTGGTGTTCTATCATAGTAGGTTTGCAAGGGAGGGAAGGAGTACGATACATAACGAGATTTGATCGATTAACGGCTGGCTCTTTTCCCCCCTAATGCGCATACACGCCGCATTTTGAATCCTCGAGCAAGGCCTCTTTTACTTAAGTACGGGTGCAGGGCGGGCAGCATATAGCGGTCCTTAATCCTAATCGATTTGCTTATGGAGGCTCTTCAAGATTACTATTTCTTGCCACGGAAACCGAGGCGGCAGCGTCAACGGTCTACTTTACGGTTCGAGCAGTGAGCCAGTAAGTTCCTCGGCCAATATGTGACATCTACTTGGTCTGAGAATCAAGGAGCCGCCGCCGCTGTGTCGTATATCCGCCAGCCGTGGAATCGAGGCTACTAAAAAAACCCCTGCACGGCCGAAGCTTATCTTCCATTACTCGAGATTAGTATACTGGCCAGGATGAAATCAAATTTGAACACCTGTACTGCCGTATATATATATGTAGGAAGGTATTGTCTACAGGGCAAGCAAGGGAATAGCAGGGACTCGCGGAGTATGTACGGGGTAATGAGGCTTCGTTTTGCCTCTCCTCTTCCATTGTTGTAGCAGCTCACACCTTTTCAAAGTAAAGCAATGAACATAACATGGTCGAGGAATGCAGAATTTGCTATACGAAGCCGTGTCGAACGCCTACAACGAGGTCAAGACCAACGCGCCTAAGACTGTACCCTCCGTTTCGCTCTACCGGTCGATCCTCTTAAGATGCCGTAGGCATCCTGCTACTATGCCACGCTCTAATAAACTACTCGTACAGCGATACGCTCCGTACTACACACACATTTAACACCGTCCGAATGCTCTGAAGCTCACATATACTCACATCAACTCCTTTCAGCCTTTAGATCCGATAATAGTTCTTCGGTCAAGGGTCTGTTGGTTCACCTGTAGTGAGAGGGACTCGAGGTCGTGGATGAGAGGCGCTCATAGTCGGGTCGATGAATAGCTTTGTATTTTCTTTGTGGCAGATTCATGACTCGGCGGATATTTCAAACAATGCATTCATTCACACACTCGATGGCATTGTTACATCTAATACACTCCGTCCCGACAAATAACACTAACCAACACATAACACTATTTTCAAAAGAAGATATAACGGAGTGCCACCCCCTCCAGGCTGTTCAAAGCTCTCGCACCAATCGAATAACACACTTCTTCTACCTCCTTTTCACCACCACCACCGCAGCAGAAAACCAACCGCCAACAACAACGGCATACTAGGACCTTCTTGAAAACATCAGACCCAAGAACAAGAACAACAACAACAATATACCGTCGCCCCAAATGAGCGCGCCACAGTCGTACCACAAGCAGAAGATGGACCGCGTCCGTAACTGGATCCAACAGTCAGGAGAAGCCGACGCACTCCAAGCACTTCCCGGCTCTTACCCCGTCACCACTGCGCCGTCGTCATCTTCATCCTCACAAGTCGGCGGCCGAGTCCCAGGAGCGTTCCCTCCAACAACGGCGTCCTTGGAAGAAGAATCACAGGGAGCACGACACGAGCCCGACGCGCCGCGGTCCTTGCGCATGATCTTCCCGTACGTCGTTGTTCCTGGTGCATATCCCGAGTCTTCTGCCTCGAGTGCTGCGAGCTCTGCCACGATGGTGGTTCCAGGTGAATGGCCTCTTTCTCCAGAGGCCACTACTGAGGGCGATCACACTGTTGTTGGTTGTGGTGATGAGGACGAGACATTACCCACTTCAACAAGCACCAGCTCGGAGAGCGTAGCCGAAGCAGAAGAAGACGAAGAAGAAGATGCCCCTCTTCTCACTCCACTACTTCCTTCTCCTACGGCTACTACTACATTAGTGGTAAATACCGAAGCCGAGGAGGGGGAGGAGGAGGAGGAGGAGGACCCGAGATCACTTCCTGCGTCCGTTCTCCTTGCGCGTGTCAAGGCGACTCTAGAGAGGGTTCTGGCTCGTAGGCTGGCAGATGAAGGCACTGTCGCTGTCAGATTTGTTGGCGCGGGTAGCGACCCAGAGGCAGAGCACATGTCGGGTTCTGATCTGTTGAAGAGCGTTGCTACGAAGCTGAGGCGGATTGCTATAGAGGAGGACGTGAAGAAAGGAGAGCGGCGCTAAGGAGAACGTGATCAGAAGGGGCGGGGAGGCATGTAAAGTAGGCAGGAGGATTGCTTAGCGATGGGTTAGGGTGTGCAAAGGAGCGAATGGTTTTCTCCTGTCAGGAGGAGATAGGAGGGTTTTCATTTCTCGACCTCTTTGCTAGGTTCCTAAGCGCTTAGAGATAGGACTGACTAACCATAGCCTAACGGGAGATGAGGGATGAGGAGGGATGAGGGCATTACGTGTGTGTATAAGTTTCCTCTATGGAAATCTCATCTACTGATCGCGATTTGGTAGCGCACATGGCATGCATGAGATTATGGACACTGACTACTACCGTACACCTGGCTTTTTTCGAGCGCTTCCTAGTGTAGACGAGACTACTTTCCCCCGATCATATGAATTTCCATGTACTCATTGATACAAGCAGAGTATAATGGTTCATTCCTATTAATGAATGAGGTACAACACTCCGTGAAGATATCAGCTACGTTACCCACGCTTTGCAAATGTACTGTTCAGTTCAGTCGAAAACGTTGACAACAATTGTTAGTACATTCCCTGAGCTGCGATTCATTCTTCCCAACCCTGGTACCACTGTCTCTCAAATCACCTCCTTGCCTAATGAAATCTCGCTCTCGTTTTACTTCCCGTCATGAATCTTTTACATATTTTTTGCCTTTGTCTTCGTCCCGATCTTCTTTCCAACCTACGCCTTTCGCATTACTCTCCCAGAACTCCATCGCGCTGTACATGTTGGCCGCATGACTGAGTGCTAGTCTTCTCTCATGCTGAGCAGTCCTTAAATCAGACTCTAGGCCATCAACGAGCTTACGAACATCTCTGTCATCATTATCTTTCTGCTGGAGAACAAATTCGTTGGTGTTCTGTAGGTCGCTATGGGAGTGCTGCAGAGCAGTATAGCTCGTGTGTAAGAGTTCATGGTCTCCTTGTTCATGTTGCAATTGCAAATTGAGATTATCGCAGTTGGTCTGCAACGAAGATACTTGTGCTTCAAGATTGTCCGCGTGGGTGGATGCGGCGGCATTGATGACTTGCTCTTGTTGCAATTGCAGAGTGAGGTTATCGAATTTGGTTTGCAACGAAGATACTTGTGCTTCAAGATTGTCCGCGTGGGTGGATGCGGCGGCATTGATGACTTGCTCATGTTGCAATTGCAAATTGAGATTATCGAAGTTGGTCTGCAACGAAGATACTTGTGCTTCAAGATCGTCCGCGTGGGTGGATGCGGCGGCATTGATGACTTGCTC
>KZ106644.1:22621-46992 GCA_000504385.2 Exutisphaerella laricina CBS 326.52 | reverse complement strand
CCCACGTACCGATGCCCAGGCCATCAAGGAGGCCTCGTACGTCAACATTCCAGTCGTCGCGCTCACAGATACCGACTCCCCAACCGAGTACGTTGATGTTGCCATCCCAACCAACAACAAAGGTCGTCACTCAATCGGTCTTGTCTGGTGGCTCTTGGCTCGTGAGGTCCTCCGCCTCCGTGGCACTCTCGCGAGTCGCGAGGCTGAGTGGGACGTCATGCCTGATCTGTACTTCTACCGCGACCCAGAGGCTGAGGAGAACAAGGATTCGGCTGGTCAGGACGAGGCCAAGGTGCCAGGCGCTGATGAGGTTGGCCCAGGCGCGGTGGAGAGCGGATTCAACAACGAGTGGGAGGTCGGCAATGCTGGCTCAAGCGCATTCGCTGCCGCTAGCGGCACTGCAGGCGCCGCTGCTGCTTCATCGTGGGATGCTGAGGGCGCCGACTGGGCTGCTAGCAGCGCCCCGGTCGAGACTGGCAACCAGGGTTGGGCTTCGGAAACTGGTGCCCAGGCTGCCCCAGAGACCAATTGGTAGATGCGGCGAGCATTTACTGAACCAAAACCATCGCACTAGTACTCTACTGTTCGCCCAATCAGGCTGAGAATGGCAGCGGGCTTGATGGAGGAAAGATACTTGCCATCCGTAAGGATTGCAAGGGAAGGCCTCGTCCAAAGCGTTCGTGCGGTAGGCTGAAAAGTCGCTGCGGTCTGTAGATATGCGAGCATTCTCTCCCAAATTCTTCCGGCCGCTTGCATCATTGCCGTGCCCCGCGTGTAATGCCGATGTTGTGCTTGAGGTAACCGTGCAGATGAATGTTGTTCCCGAGCGGAATCGATACGCGGGGATCGCATTGTGAACCTGGTCAAACTTTTCTTCGAGAAATGAGTCTTGAAAGCCGACAACCATTGTGACTGTTCTCCCCGTCTCCCATATCTGTGGCAATGCTCATTTGAAATTGTCTCTCGCATGCAACAATTGCGCATCTGGGACGTGACGAATTTGATCTCCGTCCAAGTCATCCTCGCAGAGTCTGCGACGCTGCTAACGTCAGACCTGCTTGTCAGCTAGACAGCGTGCTTAGGATCAAAACATATCACGTCTCCAATGGCGCTCACCAACGGCACGTCGACTGCCACAAAGGTCAAGATTCTGGGCAAAGACAGCATCGTCGTCGATTACGGACTCTGGCCTCACTATGCTGCCCACGATCTCATCGCCAACATCCCGACCTCGACATACGTCCTCATATGCGATTCGAATCTCGCTCAGCTGCCATACGTCCCGGCCTTCAGGAAGAGCTTCGAGCGGGAATTGGCAGCACAAGGCAAGGACGATGTGCGACTCCTCATCAACGATCGCATCGCACCCGGAGAAGAGTCCAAGAGCCGCGAGACGAAGGCCGAGATCGAAGACTGGCTCCTGTCGCAGAAATGCACGAGAGACACAGTCATCCTGGCATTGGGCGGCGGTGTGATGGGAGACCTGATCGGCTTCGTGGCAGCCACATACATGCGCGGCGTGAAGTTTGTGCAGATACCCACAAGTCTGCTGGCTATGGTGGACAGCAGTATTGGTGGCAAGACTGCCATTGATGTGCCGCTGGGGAAGAACCTGGTCGGAGCGTTCCATCAACCGGAGAGGATATACATCGATCTCGCATTCTTGGAGACGTTGGACAAGAGACAGGTGTGCAATGGCATGGCCGAAGTGGTCAAGACAGCGGCCATCTGGGATCTTGAAGAGTTTGAGAGACTTGAAGAGAATGCAGACGCGATCATGGCTGCCCTGGAGAAGCCGATCGGCAAAGGCAGATTCGAGGGCGTTGAAGATGTCTTCAAACGAATCGTGCTGGGCAGCGCAAGAGTCAAGGCCGAAGTCGTCAGTGCGGATGAGAAAGAAGGTGGACTAAGGAATATCTTGAACTTCGGACACTCGATTGGACACGCTTACGAAGCAATTTTGACGCCCGAGATCCTACACGGAGAGAGCGTTGCAGTGGGAATGGTAAAAGAGGCGGAGCTAGCGAGATATTTGGGTGTCTTTCCACCTGGAGCAGTCGCTCGCTTGCAGAAATGTATCGCAAGTTATGATTTGCCCGTATCTTTAAACGACAAGCTCATCACGAAGAGGACAAAGAAGCAGTGTCCTGTGGACGAGCTGTTGAACAAAATGGCCGTGGACAAGAAGAATGCTGGCTCCAAGAAGAAGATTACTCTGCTTTCTGCCATCGGTAAATGCTACGAGCCCAAAGCGTCCACTTGCGAGGACAAGGACATCCGCATTGTGCTCAGTCCCTCGATCAGAGTCAAGCCTGGGGTGCCCAAGACCCTGGATGTGGCGTGCAAGCCACCGGGAAGCAAGAGTATCTCGAACCGAGTGTTGCTCATGGCAGCGCTTGGCGAAGGCACATGTCGGATCACTAACCTGCTGCACTCGGACGACACGCAGTTCATGCTTTCGGCGATTTCGCAGTTGGGTGGTGCGACTTACAGCTGGGAAGATGAAGGCCATACGCTTGTCCTGAACGGCAATGGTGGTCAGCTGAAAGCTTCGCCGAATGAAGTCTACATCGGCAATGCTGGTACAGCATCTCGCTTCCTGACAACTGCAGTCTGCCTCGCGCAAGCAACGAAGAAATCTTCGCATGTTATCTTAACTGGTAACGCGCGCATGCAAGAACGTCCACAAGGCCCACTAGTCGATGCACTTAAGTCCAATGGTGTCAATGTCGAGTATCTGGGCAAGCCAGGGAGTCAAAGCTTGCCTCTCAAGATTGCCGCTGCCGGTGGCTTCGAAGGCGGCGACATTGAGCTTACGGCAAAGGTCTCTTCGCAGTACGTTTCATCCATCCTCATGTGCGCTCCCTACGCCAAGAAGCCAGTCACTTTACGCCTTGTGGGTGGTAAGGTCATCAGCCAACTCTATATCGACATGACTATCGCTATGATGGCTGGCTTCGGCGTGCATGTCACGACAGACAAGTCCGAACCGAATGTCTACCACGTGCCGAAGCAGAAGTACCAGAACCCGGCCGAGTACGAGGTTGAGAGTGATGCCAGCAGCGCTACGTACCCACTAGCAGTGGCTGCCATTACTGGCACCAAGTGCACTGTGCCAAACATTGGCTCCGCTTCGTTGCAAGGCGATGCCCGGTTCGCAGTGGATGTTTTGCGGCCAATGGGGTGCACAGTTGAGCAGACCAAGACGAGCACAACTGTGACAGGTCCTCCATTAGGACAGCTTCAAACTATACCTGAGGTCGACATGGAGCCAATGACGGATGCCTTCTTGACAGCGTCTGTTCTTGCTGCAGTGGCGAAGCCAGGCACCCATGGTTCTACCACCAGGATTGTTGGCATCGCGAACCAGAGGCAGAAGGAGTGCAACCGCATCAAAGCTATGTATGATGAGCTTGCGAAATTCGGCGTTACTTGTCGAGAGTTGGACGATGGTATCGAGATCGATGGCCGAGGTCTCGACATTTCACCTGCCAGTGGAACAATACACACACACGACGATCATCGTGTCGCAATGAGCTTCGGTGTACTTGGCACGATAGCGCCGCAAGGTACTGTGCTGGAGGAGCGCGAGTGTGTTGGCAAGACTTGGCCAGGGTGGTGGGATCAGCTGCATCAAGTTTTCCACGTCGACCTCGAAGGTGTTGAGGAGCACAAGCACACGAACGATGTACTCACGAATGGTGTCAATGGGGTGGACAGACCACTCCTCGTAAAGGGTGTTACCGGCACTTATCACCATCGCGAAGTCACGAAGTCGATCTTCATAATCGGTATGCGTGGTGCTGGCAAGACAACTGCGGGCGGGTGGGCGTCGAAGATCCTGGGCTGGCCGCTAGCCGACATGGACACTGAGCTTGAGAAGCGGGAGGGCATGAAAATACCTGAGATGCTCAAGGACAACGACTGGGCTGGTTTCAGGCAAAAAGAGTTGAGCTTGCTCAAGCACTTGATCAAGGAGAAGCCGACTGGTCACATCTTTGCTGCTGGAGGCGGTATCGTTGAAACGCCTGAATGTCGTGAGATCCTCAAAGAATGGCAAAACGAAGGCATGGTACTCTATGTGACAAGAGATGTCGCTGCGATCATGGCATTTCTCAACATAGACAAGACGAGGCCTGCTTACGTTGAAGATATGATGGGTGTCTACTTGCGCCGCAAGCCTTGGTTCGAGGAGTGCAGCAACCTACACTATCATTCACAGACTGTAGACGAGTCAACTGCTATTGTTGGCTGGACGAGTCCGCTTGATGACTTCACCCGATTCCTGAACACGATGACTGGCCGAAGTGGAGCTCTTCAGAAGATTCAAAAGAAGAAACACTCTTTCTTCGTTGCTCTGACGGCGCCGCAAATCCAGACTGTCAGCTCTATCTTGCCGGAAGTGACTTTAGGTGTCGATGCCATTGAGCTGCGAGCTGATCTGCTTGTTGACGACAGCTCACCAGACGGACTTCCAACGCCGGACTTCCTGACAGAGCAAGTATCCCTTATACGCGCTACTTCGATGTTACCGCTTATCTTCACCTTGAGATCGGTGTCTCAAGGTGGTCGCTTCCCCGATAGCGATCCGCAAAGAGCTCTTGCTCTGTACGCTGTTGCTCTGCGCATGGGCTTCGACTTCGTGGATCTGGAGCTCACCAGTCCGCCAGAGGTCAAAGAGTACGTTCTGAACCACAGGAAAATGTGTACCATCATCGCCTCGCATCACGATCCAAAAGCTACTTTGTCCTGGGCAAATAACGCCAAGGAATGGTTGCCGCACTTCGATGCTGCTTGCGCGTATGGCGACATTATCAAGCTCATTGGTGTTGCGAAGAGTGACGACGACAATGACGATCTGAAGGCATTCAAGAAGTGGGCATCCAAGCAGTACCCGCACAAGCCTTTCATTGCTATGAACATGGGCGAGGTCGGCAAGATGAGTCGTGTCAACAACGGTTTTATGACACCAGTTTCGCATCCTGCCTTGCCTTCCAAGGCAGCTCCAGGACAATTGTCCGCTGCTGAGATCAGGAAAGTCCTTGGATTAGTGGGACAAATCGAGCCGAAGAAGTTCTGCATCTTTGGTAAGCCTGTGCAGCACAGTCGCAGTCCGGCATTGCAGAACACTTTGTTTGGTGTAACTGGCCTGCCGCATCAATACAGCCTGCATGAGACTGACAAGGTTGATGGAGAGGTGCAGCGGGTTATTAGAGCTCCGTACTTCGGCGGCGCGAGCGTAACGATTCCGCTCAAGCTGGACATCATGCCACTACTCGACCATATCGATAGTGCGGCCCAGACGATCGGCGCTGTTAACACCATCGTGCCGTCCGAAGATGAGAATGGTAAGATCATCCTCACCGGCCACAACACCGACTGGCAAGGCATTGTGCTCGCTTTGCGCAACGCTGGTGCAGTGGGAACGTCCATCAAGCCAGGCGCCACCGAGCTCAATGCGGCTATGGTAGTCGGCGGAGGGGGTACCGCGAGAGCGGCGCTCTATGCTCTGAAGGAGATGAGGTACAGCCCAATCTTCCTCGTGGGACGTAACAAGAGCAAACTTGCAGACCTGGCTGGCGACTTCTCGAAAGACTACAACATTCAGGTCCTCGGCAGTCTGAACGAAGTGCGCTCCATCCCAGCTGAGAAGCAGCCTGTCGCGGCCGTCGGCACGATCCCTGGTGACATTGAGCCAGATCCGGCCATGAAGGAGATCTTGACCGGGATTTTCGAGCTTGGGGGTGCGCCATCCAGCACTGCTGGTACCAATGGTGCGAACACAAACAAGGTCCTGCTCGAAATGGCCTACAAGCCGGATGTTACGCCGTTAATTCAGATCGCACAAAAGGGAGGGTGGAGGACTGTGCCTGGGCGAGAACCGCTGGTAGGACAGGGTGTGCATCAGTTCCGACTGTGGACTGGTATCACACCTTTGTTCGATGTCGCCAGGGATGCCGTTATGGGCAAGGGCGCAAATGACTGATAAACCCTGAGGTATCACCAGAAGTGGGTCTTGTTATCAGCGGACGCTGCACACGTCTGACTGCGCAATTACACTCCTTTCTTGCTTCATTTCATACCGCCTATCGAAGAGTGGCCTATCTGTACTGTATCTGACTCTCGGCTAAAAGCCGAAGCAGGCAGCTTGAGTTTATGGTCCCCGCTTCTCAATGCTACGCCGATATCCGCAGGCAGAATAATGCTTGTCGACATCACACTGAGAAAAAGACTCCGCAGTCACTGTTACATTGACTCTCTTCAAGGTACGAGCTGCAGACTTTTCAATCGTTGACACTCCTGCCATGTTTGACATTATGCATTCTGGTGGTCTTCACCATGGCACTCAGAGGGATCACACAAGCATTATTATTCCTAAGCTCGACGGCACTGGGTAACCTTGTTGGTATACCGACTGTGCCATTTAAAGCTTCGAAACATGACAGATTCGATTGTCACGGGATCAAGAACATTGTGGTCGACAGCAAGTACGCTGACGCTACAGACACGGACGGTTGGACGTTGATACCGCCGTCCATGATAGAGTTCGCCAATACGTTCGCAGAAGACCTGAAAAACACTATCGGTGGGGACATCTCCGTTGAATGTGATAGTCATGCTCCGTCAAGAGGCATATTCTTGACGATTGACAACAGCAGCGATTTCGTAGACGCCGCAGGACGATGGACTTCAGAGGCATACAGCATCGATGTAAGCACTAGTGGAGTCATCATCACTGGTGCAAGCCCTCTAGGAGCGTGGTGGGGAACTAGAACAATATTGCAGCAGGCAGGCCTCAACAACGGCATCATTGCAACAGGCTATGGTGTCGACAGTCCTGGTTGGGGCACAAGGGGCATCTTCCTGGACGCTGGCCGCCACTACTACCCTCCAAAGTTCTTGGTCGAACTATGTAACTGGATCTCCTACTGGAAGCAGAACACCCTTCATCTACATCTTAGTGATAATTTATACAATAATGTTGACATATACTCCTATGAGCGGCAAATGGAGCTTTACTCTGCTTCCAGACTCTGGTCCGATGACCCTGCTGTGGCAGGGCTGAACAAGAGACGGAATGAATCATATACGTGCGAGGACTTCGATCACATTCAGCAAAGCTGTGCAGCTCGAGGTGTGACTGTTATACCGGAGATTGAAGCTCCTGGTCACGCTTTGGTCATTACGCAGTGGAAGCCGGAGCTGGGGATCGATGACGATGCATCTCTCCTCAACCTTACCAAGCCAGAGTCGACCACGACGATGGAGACGATCTGGAAGACTTTCCTGCCCTGGATGCATAGCAAGGTGGTGCATATTGGCGCAGATGAGTACGTGGACTCTTCGCTCTCCAAGGATGCTTTGGCAGAAGAGTACAATACCTTCGTAAATGACCTCAACAGCTACATCAAGAAGGAATCCGGCAAGGAGATCAGGATCTGGGGCACATTTCCACCGCAAAGCAACTATACGAACAACATCGCTGCGAACGTGACAGTGCAGCACTGGGAGTTCTTCGAAGATAACCCAAAGTTTGACTACATTGAGAAAGGCTACAACGTCATCAACTCCGACGACTCCTTCTACATTGTGCAGAAGTATAGCACAAGCTATCCTCAAGAACTCAACAAGACGAGGATCTTTCATGGCAGTCCGGGTGGCTCAGCCTTCGCACCAAATATCTTCGACCAGACAAATGCTACGAACAACCCTCCTCGTGATAGTCCTTACGTCGTTGGCCACATCGCAGCTCAATGGAACGATTATGGCCCGAACACTTCCACGTATCTCGAAGGATACTACCCATGGCGCTACTACCTCCCAGCACTAGCAGACAAACAGTGGGGAGGCAGCTTGACCGAAGAACAGTACGACACAATCTATGCCACGCTCCAGGAAGCAGCCCCAGCACAAAACCTAGACCGGAACGTCAAGTCGAACACGTCCACAATCCTGGAATATAACTTCGTTGCCAGTCCAAAGTCGTATAATGGGTCTCGCAGCGCACTTCAAAATACCATCAAAGACCTCTCGAGCAACAATTACAACGCCAAAACAAATTGCAGCACCACTAACGGCGGTCTCCAACTCACGAAACACTGCTCCCTCACCACTGCCCTCTCCTCCAAAGGAAACAACTACACCCTGTCCTTCACCCTCCGCCAAACCTCCACCGCCCCAGGACCCCTCTTCACCGGGCCCGACAGCCAACTCTGCAGCGGGAACGGTACCTCATCCCAGGTCATGCTCATCTCGGCGGGGAATGCATTCAACTTGAACTACAGTCTGCCCGTCGGACAGTGGGTAGATGCTAGTCTGATTGGACGAGGAAACAGGACTTTCTTTGCGGTGAATGGTGGAGAAGAGATGGAGTTCTTGACGAAGGTTGGGGTCAACGGGGCAGGGTTCGGTTGGGCGAGGATGGCGGTTGTAGCCCCCTTGTCGAGAATTGGGGGTGGGGAATGGGAGGGGAAGTTGAGGAGAGTGAAACTGGTGGACTATGCGTAATAGATGACGCTTTGGGGACCATATCGCTGGCGGGTTTCTGCTTTTCGATAGATTTCCTCTTTGTGTGTCGTCGGGTCAATACTGTGTGTACCTTTGCTTGGAATCATGGAATGATTCTTCGCGACGATTTCGTCTTATACAGTGCGAATACTGCTGCTCTCGCTGCGCACCCAGCCGCGTACTTCAATCTCACTCGACGATGCAGCATCACGTGGCAAGATCTAGTACAGTCCTCCAGGCGAGACTGATTCGGATGCCATGGTATTCCTCTACTGCAATGTCACGGATGTAGCAACAACTTCAGCAATCGCCAAGGGTATCAATCAGCTTTGCCGCGCGCGGCATCCTATACCTCTACGATGCATGGACCGGAGCTCAAATGCCACTGCAAAGCTTCCACCAGACAGATAACACCACACACACACACACACACACACACAGTTACAGTGATCCTAGCTGACAACCAGACGACGATCATATATTTCAAGACAGGCGCGATCTCCGCTCCTGCGCTCGGCAAGCCCAATTTACAGCGCAAGACCATCGTGCTGGATAGCTGAAAAAATTGACGATCGAATCAAGGTCAGTATCTATCACAACACCTCTACGACATTGAAGGCACTTTTCAGCACAACGACACGCACGAACGAACACCATCACTTCACGACCCTGGACCCAGCTTGACGTAGGCACCAATCTGACTTATGTCTCAGGTCGAGGATACTACCGCACTATCCTCTCCTGTCCTGGCCAGCCCGCTGAAAACGCAAGGCGTCAAAGGAGTGACCATCTCTCTGGCGCCAACCAGTCATGCGGCCGCGCAGGACGTGAAATGGAAGCGCATGCAGGCAGTGGACGTTATTTCCCCGCGGGCTGATATCACAGATTACCTAGGCCAGGATGAGAACGATATCCATATCGTGGTCAGCAATCCGCTTGGCAATGCTTTGTTACAAATTCGGAACGCTCTTTCTATTCGTGTGCAATGGGGGACCGCGCCCGTGGGCCCTATCAAGCTGAAGGAACATGGTTTGGTTGGCGATGTTGTGCTGACGCCGTATGCTTGACTTGGCGCTCGTGGCTATGTTGAGGTTCAGAATCTGTGTAATGGTTGGAGATGATAACTTAGCAGCCAATATTCCTAGTCTCGCCAAGACCGAGACCCACCAAGAACCTCGTTTGTGTGTCAGGTTCGCGCGATAAGCCGCGCCATGGAACGATCAGGTCAATCGAGCATGACTTGATCAGACTCGGGAGACCGACGGACACCTGTCGTCTTGGAAAGAGTGGAAGAAGGGGTTATAGCTTTGTGAACGAAGTATGAGGTTTTCAACCGCTGAGAGATCCAGTAACACGAGCGCTCCGTAAGAATGGAGTCGAAGTTCGCGCTCAAGCCCAGGGGATTATGAGGTCCTTAGCAACTCAAAGCAAAAACAAGGTTTCGTTGTTCCAAATCAGCCACCTGGCCAGTGGCGTCTCAAGGTTGTTCGAAAGCTCTTGCGCATCGCCACGACAAAAAGCGGCGGATCCTGCGGCATGGATGGCATCAACTTGTATCAGACGTCGAATTTATAAGCATGAGGTATTACTCAAACCTAGCTGACATGGGACCAACGATGGGGTGTTAAGATAGTTGCATCTGCACTGCTTGGATTGTTGGTGTGCATAACGATTTACGGTGCCACTTTTCGGCGCCGAACATGCCTAAAGCTTCCCATTTGCACTGACAAATTTCTCACATGCGTGATTCTCCCTGCGACAACGTCCGTTGTGCTTTATAGAGGGTTCTGAGGGCGTAGTCGCTAGCAGTCCTGTATAATGCACGGCTTGTTGGCAAGAGAGGTCATGAAGTCGACAAGGATACAACTCTTGGCGTTGAGGGGCAATCCTCGGCTTCACGGATCTTCGCGCGAGGCCATGCCACATTGTTTAGACCGACCTTCAATCGATCTATCTGGTTGTGGCTCCGTCGTCACAATCGCGGCCAGGTGTCAGGACTTAGTGAGCATCACCCTCCGAACGTGTGCAGAACTCTGAATCATTCAGTGTGTCGTAGCGTTTCACGTGGGCAGAATCGAGCTGCAACGGCAGGCCTCGCTCGCTCGCCCGTCGGGGCCAAGTAGCATCGAGGGAGGCAGCGTGAGTCGGATGCGAAGGTCAGGCTAGGTACACGTCACTGTGAGCAAAGGAAAGCGGCGCTTGGCGCGAAGCGAAGATGAAGCTCCTGTCGTGTCTAGATCGAGGGTCAGAGAACGTCCACGTCTCGAGGTGCTTGAAGAGACGTAGTCCCATATGTCTCACGGAACGACGTCGGAGTGATTGCAGAAAGTATAGCTACAGCGGAGGCCACGCTGCTCGTCCGGCCCTTGGGATCGTGTGCTCTCAGTTGAAGTATGAAGCTCTTGGGGATTCTGAACCAAGTGTGACAGGGAATTTGAATCGTAATGCTGCGGGGGACTTCGACGCGAGTGATCGGTTCCGCTTGAATGTTGTTGCTGATAGTACCTCGAGCTGTTCGTCCCGTCGTATGATGCGGGCAAACATCGCGCTGTGTGTATCGTAAGCCGATGTTTGTTTCTTCCGTTGCATTGACAGCGGATGCATACATAAGTCGCATCTGACAGTCGTTGTTAGCTTGGTACCACGGCGCACCCGCAATTTGACAGCTGCAACGGACCGACAGTCCGCGGTACCTAGGATGGCCCTGTATTATGCAGCACGCACAAAGCAACCTTGTACAACGCAAGGACTTGCTGCTCGCGCAGCTGCATACGAGTGTGCTGTTTCGGGAAGTTGAGGCGCATCAACCCGTGCTTCCTTGATGACAAGAGCTATGGTTCGCGTTCGATCTATGCGCACCAGCAGCTATGCAGCAAGTTCTCAAACAAGCACGGTCCAGAAGCTGGGATACACGAACTCGTCGTCGAAGATGCGTTGCACCTGCTCGAGGATGAACTTTTCGATCTTGCCAACATTCTTCAGAACCTGTCTGCCGCTGTCGGTCTCGCCCATTTCGCTTTCGATCCGGATGTCTTCCAAAAGTGCGCCCACTTTGCTTGATTTCACATCGTGATCTCGAGTATCATTGTCCCCGTCAAGCACGTCATACTCTGATGCCCCACCAACTAATGCCTCCGCGTCTTCTGGGTTCAGAAAGCAAAGATGCGCTCGTTTTTTAATGTAAGCCAGAATGCCAACACCATTGAAGGTCAATCCCGTGATCTTGAGTTTCAAGGGTATGCCAACAAAGCTGGGCATTGGATAGTCAAGGAACACATCTGCCGTCAACGACAACTTCACATCGCCAGAGTATGTGACATGGAAGACGACTTGCATATCCTCCGGACTTCGGTCTGCATGCTTCTGAGTTCGCGAACGACCAGATTCGTCGTCGATGCCTATGATCGGGCTCGTTGGACGATCCAGATACGCATGATCCTGCGAGGACACGGGTGTAGTTGCAGAATGTGGTGAGTGGGAGCTCAATGAGCCAGCGTAGTGATCGTTGCTCAGATTGTGCTGGCCTGTAGGAAAGTGCGCGCCGGCTACAGCAGCGAGTGGTGTCTGGGAGCCTGAAAGACCAGCTGAGAGAGGAAGGTGGAAATATCCCAGGTTGGAAGTTGTGCCCAGGAAACCTGGCGTAGTCCCTCGCGCGAGACCAGAGGTACCTAAGCGTTCCAAAATGTTGACTTCAGATGGACGACTGAAGCCATCAGCGCTCCTGTTGTGAGGCCGGCTCGCCGTAGGACGGAAGTCCAGGTCAGAGCCAGTATTGTTGTCGTCCTTGCCCCCAACGCCATCATTCGCTTCGTCATCGTCATCGTCGTCGTCATCTTCAGTTTCATAGAAGTCTGGAAGCGGGTCACCTATGTCTTTCAATACGATTTCCGGTGCTACACTGCCAAACTCAAAGCTGTGCACGCTGACTGAGCGAATCAGCTTTGGCAGCTGGATCGTCTGGAACCGCTCATGGACAAAGTCTCTGATTGTCGCGGCGAGGGCCTCGCCGTCTGGGCCTCTCGTGAGGATGTCCCAGTTCAAGTCGATGGACATCAGCTCGTTATGGATCGTCTTGGCCGAACTTGGCGGATCCCCGAGCGTGATGTTGGTCGAGGAGCTGAAGTCAAATAACGATGAAGTCGACACGGTGGAACCGAAACAGTTGCCGCCTTAGCCCGGCCCGCTCTCGCCAAGTGTGTGGCTTGGAGATCTTACGAGTCACACGAATCAATAATGACCAGGGCCTTGTTGCATCTTCACGGCAAACGACGTACATGTAGCCGCCTCCGTTACGAGCTTGCTGAATACGATTCAATCATCATCATCACCATCATCGTCGTCATCATCATGCTGTCGTCTATCGTGCTGCTTTGTCGCGAACTGCCAAGCACTCACGATTACACACTGGATTGGTTGAAGCAAGTTACTCGGACGCACACCGACGGCAATATCCAGCATCGAAAGGGACCCCTGCATGTCGCTGAAGCAGCAGCGAGGATTGTGACGTGCAGCTTGGTTAGTCATGCGAAACGACGTAAGGGTCGCGCGGATACGTAGTCGCAGCTTGTAGCCGTGTGCAAGGGCACGATTGCACCATGGTCATAAATGGTTATTGTCATATTTCCTCAGGCGGCAGCTCGGAATGGGATGAAGGTGTCTCTCTTTAGCATCAGCTGTTCTCGAGCATAGAGCATACAGCGCTGTTGGCGGCAAAGCTGTGGTTGAATGGTTCTATCATCGCATGCTACTATACAGCGTGCTTGGAGGAGATCCAACATGCTCTGCAGACTGCGAGCAAGCCAGCTGCTCGTAAACGGAAATGTACATCGTGATGGGATATCGAAATAGCAAATCGCCTCCCAGTTATCTCTGTCGCGAGACATTTTAACTCTTGCCTTCCGCATGCGCCGTGTCCGTTGTATACAGAAAATAGAGCCGTTACCTCATAACATCAACAGAATGGTGCTGACCTAAGTCGCTGTGTCGCTGCCGTTCTTCGAGCCAGAGTGTCTGCAGTGGTGTTGGTTGAGGCGGCGACATTGATTATTGTAGAATGGGGAGCGGGACGAACTTGATACGGTCATCCACCTCCGCAGTGATAGCATTTCTGTTGGTGTACCACAGTTCGGTGAGTGATGTTATGGCACGTCGTTCGCCGAGAGACGGCACAAGGCACCTTCTCCACGACTTTGTGTTGGCAGGCATACTCGTGAACGACCTGTGTACACATCGTGGTGCCTGCACGTGGAAGCTGAGGCGTGTCGTTGTTGCTGTTACAAGTCAGACCGGTGTACATGTACACGAGCTCAGTGAAGATGATGCCTACTTGATGCCGAACAGGAATGGGTAATCAGTGCCCTGGGCAGAACGGAAGTGTCCCTGTGCCGGGAGAGTTGCTGTGCCTGGAGGGTGGTTGAGAGCGCGTTCAGAATGGAGAGGCAGATCTGAAGTCTCGGAATACGAGGTCGCTTTTATACACATTCGAGACGCAAACAAAATTCCGGATAGGTCGCTTTGGTGCGACAAGGTGTTACTGGCAGACTCTCACTCGGGTGCTGTCATCTCAGATAATCGCTGCAGGCCGGCTGGTATGCTGTAGGCATGCAAGGGCTGGATGTCAAGCTGCCACGCGAGGCAGGGTGCAACTCTCCATCTTGCGTGGTCGTATGGTTTTCATGCTCTGGGTATACTGGCGCCACAACGACCAAGCAGCGATCCAGCGGACCAACCTCCCCGAGAGCCCACCACAGTGTGTGCATCTTGGTTGGGCTAATGCCGGTTGGAAGGGCGCCACACATGCTCATCCTTGCAATACTCTGTGAGTTCGAGCTTAAAAACCTGCACCAAACGCCCCCCTAACGTTCACTACCGTACATACGATGCTTCTCATCATGTGGTGAAGAGCCGCTGTAGGGGCAAGTCTGCGGGCATATCCCGACCTGCTTGCTCAGTGGCTTCGCCTTCACCTTCAACAGAAACGGGACCGGACGGCACAGGGGTCCAGCCCAACCTTGAGCGTGGAATACATGTAGGTTACAGACGGAACATGTAGTGGCTGTGATGAAGCATATGATGTCGAGCTTGTTGTGCAGGAGGCCGATGTGAGACACTGGTCAAGCTGCCGTTTCTCGGCATGTACTTTGGCGAACACGTCTCATCATGCGGAACATCCGGTGCCTTGGTGCGAGCGTTTGCACGCCAAGCCTTGCCAGTCTTTGCCTTCTCTCGTAAGCACTGGGGGTCCTCAGGCTGCGTATACTTGCAGAGAGTTGGCTTGGCCCTACGGCCTCACGCCACTACGTATATTGCATGTATGCAACACCTTGGCTGCGTCGCGTACAGACCACGTAAAGTAATGCGCCCGTGGACTGCGGCGCACGACAGAGGCGCTGCACAGGCGCATGCCGGGGAGCCTTCAAATCGCATCTCAACTTCAATCGTCGTCGCCTCACCGCAACTCGCGTTCCTCGACTGCGCCCGGCCGTCGACTTGTTGACAGACTTGTTACACAGCAGCAGCGTACGGGGGCACAGCATATGACAGGACGCACAACCCACCGCCGGCGTCACACCGTGGATTGCACAATATATGCAAAACTAACCGGGCGTAGAGTCCACTCAGGAAAAGCTTCGTTGTTGTGACCCTCCAACAGGCCGCTACGCATGCAGTCTGCCGCCCGCTACGTGCATCAGTACCGTACTCCTCGATCGCCTAACAGATTTGACTGCTGGACTGCCGGCTTGCTGCTCCTGCCGTGTTCTCGTCACAATCTTCCGAGCAGCGGATGCGCCCCACGGAAGCGCATGCATGTACCATAGAACATCTGAACAGTATCACTCGTATTTCAAAGGCATGTTAGCACTAGTTATCGGATCGTGGATATCCATGCTTCGGCACTTTGGACTACTTCCCACTAAAATGACGCACATCACCTCACCTGCGCAGCGCCACGCGCGCTGACCAACCTAGATGATCAAGACGAATCAGCTCCAGGCGCTGCGAGCAACTATGTACGAAGAACAACTATCATACTTCCCGTGCTCATCTCGTACATCGAACACCGCCTTACTCTGGGAATTCTTGCAGTTACGTTAACGATTGCAAGTCTACCAATGCAATACGTTCAACAAGGGATCCGCCATCAGAATGCACATTGTCCTGAGCGAAAAGGTCACGACCACTTCCTCCATCGTCAACTGCTCTTTGACTGGACTTCTCCTGCAGCATCCTCGAGGTTCTCCACAATAATGCCCACGACAGCTGACACTGGGGTAGTTTCCAATGCCGAGGCCGTGCAGCCAGTGACAGAACGAACTATCCCACGATACAGTTCTTGTTATTTCCGGATTGAGCAGATCTGCTTCCGGGCAGTTATCGTAGAAATGCACGCTGGACAGGCGGATGGCTTGCTGAGGAGGTCCGTCAAGTTCACTTCATAGGTCAGCAGGTGCTGTTCATAACAGCTAGTCAGTCTAAGTTAGCATGCTTTTACGATAGTCGTCCGCCATGGTGCGTTGTAGCTCGCGAGCGCATATATAGGTAGTAGGTAAGGGGTGCCTGAAATCTCATGAACACCATTCATTCACTTCATCACTTTCTAGCCGAGACTTGCCCGACGAGCACGCTGCAGCGACAACATCAGCCGTCATCACATACGCGCTACCCCAAGTACAAATGTCTTCTCAACGCCGCGAGTCCACCTTTCTCACTCTTGCGCCGAAGAGCTACTCGACCTGGACAACACCAAAGGCAGAATCTGCCATCGACTCTCCAGCATCGCCAGCTTTCTCAGTCGCGAAGCCGGTAGAATCCGACCTTGTAGTTCTAGAGCCCGTCTCGAAAACGAACCGATCAAGCAGCGCCTCAAGCGACACAACCAAGATGGCGAAGTTCCTTTCCAACACTTCCTCGTAGAAAGCAGGCCCTCAACACGATAGCATGGCCGAGCAACGAGGATCCTTTTTCGCACCAGAACAAAGGGATCACAACCTCGGCTTCGCTCAGGACCAGCGCCCGCCAGCGCATGCACATCTCTGTGCCAGAAATCATGAGCATCACATCGGACTTTTTCCCAAAAAGGACATTATGGATTTTTCGCTGAATTCGAACGAACCGACACGGCACGTAACAAGACTGAGTAAAGGCGATGCCCGCGCATCGCAGGCAGTAGAAAGGTCTTCTTATGTGTGTTTGGTCGGAAGGGGGGGTTTGCCTTCGTAAATACGTATCTTCACTTCGTTTCATTTCACGACCTGAAGAGCACTTCTCAACTCTCAGACTAGTAGTGTGCAACACGTACTGCATTCCAAACACCTGAACCTCGCCCCATCGAACCACCCACGCGCTGACGGATGGGACTACACCTAAGAACGTGAATATCCCCGACTTGACAAAGATTCCCCTCCCGTACATGGTACCGTGCACTAGTCAGCACGATCCACATCGTCACAGGATATTCATATCAGTCGTGCAGGAAAATATCCCCGCCTTTCCAGTCATGCGCTCAAATGTCTCCTCGCTGGCAGAGGTAGCTGTATTTACTTCCCGATACCACGGCAAGTCATTTATACTGCATGGAGAGGCTTCTTCTCGTCCAGAGCACCAGTACTTCTCAAACAATTATCATGATAACATTACTATGTACAGAGCTACAACAGCGCTCTCCCGAGCCTTCGCCCTCCAGCCAAAAAAAAAAAAAAACTTTCCCTCAGCTCTCTCATTCGGAACGAGCCAGCTAGTACGCAACCATCAAAGGGAACCCCTTGAGTTCTCTCTCAAAGTTCTTATGCTGGCTGATCTCGTAAAAGTACTTGGCCACAAAGTCAACGCCATCTTTGCTAATCTGACCCGCTTCGCTCAAGCTCTCAGGCTTCACCACCTTCGCGGCAGTAACTACACCATACGAATCTTGCACCTCTTCCGTAGTAGAGAACTCCATGCCGGGCAGTTCACAAGCATCGCGGACGAAATCGACGGCTTCACCCACGGCGCCGATTGCTTTGAGATGCGCGAATGCTTCGCGGACCCAGTGCAGAGCGCGGCCGTTCTTGCGAAGAGTGGCAACGGAGTCGGCGCCGCCAGGAACGAAGACGGAATCGAACATTGTGCTGCGCATGCCTTCGAGGTGGTGGTCTGGCTTGACGCCCTTGCTGTTCTCTTTGCTTTCGCCAGCCGCGTAGATGGCGGATCTTCTTGGCGCGATCGTGAAGGGCAGAGCTTGGCTTGATTTGATTGCTGCGACGATGCCGTCGTATACGGTCTTGTCGTAGCCATCGGCGATGATGATGGCGATGCGGCGGGTCTCGATTGTTGGGGTCTTGCTGGGGAATTCGAGCTGGCTGAGACCCTTGGCCTTCTTGCCATGGTTGGGGCGACCTTGTTGTTGCGGAACTGTGCCGCCGACGAGCTCCGCTACGCTTTGTGCTAGTGTGAGATCAATGTCTGCCAACCGCTCGGACATTCGATCATAGACAACTGGGTCTTCGCAATGGTCAAGCTCGAATGCCAAGGCGAACTTGACGTGCTCTTTCTCAGGCACGGACAGTGAGTTGTAGAAGAGTTGTGCCTGGTTGTAGTGTTCTTGAAACTTCTTCGACCGTAGGCGAGCTTTCATGCCCGCCACCTTCTGGGGAAAGTCGATGTATGGCTGCTCCTCTGGCTTTGCAGGGGGCGTCGCTTCGAAACGGTTTGGCCAGTAGTTGATCTTCCCCTTGGTGACAGTATGTCGACCCTTGCCGTCCCTGTTGTTGTTCATAACAGGGCATACAGGTCGGTTTATGGGAAGCTCCTGGAAGTTCACTCCGAGACGGGAGATCTGGGTGTCTTGGTAACTGAAATTTCGTCCTTGGAGCAGCGGGTCATCCGAGAAGCCGATGCCTGGCACAACATGACCTGTGCAGAAAGCGGCCTGTTCAACCTGTGGGAAATACTCATCTGGATTTCTGTTGAGCTCCAGCTCGCCCACATATTGAATCGGCACAAGTTCCTCTGGCCAGACCTTGGTCGCATCCAGAATATCGAATTCAAAGTTGTCTTCTTCGCCTTCGGGAATGACCTGCACACCAAAGTCCCATCTCGGGAACGCCTTGCTCTCGATCGCTTCCCAAAGGTCCTTTCGGTGGAAATCAGGATCCTGTCCAGCTAGCTTCAATGCTTCGTCCCATACGAAGCTGTGGACACCGAGGTGTGGAGTCCAGATGAACTTGACGAAGAAGCGCTCACCCTTGGCATTCGAGAGCGTGAAGGTGTTGACACCAAAGCCTTGCATCATGCGGAATGACCGCGGGATTCCGCGATCTGACTGAGTCCACATGAACATATGTGTAGCTTCGGGATGCATGAACTGGAAGTCCCACCAGTTATTATGTGCCGTCTGCGCCTGCGGGACTTCGTTGTCTGGTTCTGGCTTGCCGGCGTGGATGACATCTGGGAACTTGATGGCATCCTGAATGAAGAAAACGGGCATATTGTTACCCACTACATCCCAGTTACCTTCGGGCGTGTAGTGCTTGATGGCGAAGCCTCGCACATCACGCACGGTGTCGGCGCTGCCGCGGCTTCCAAGCACAGTCGAGAAGCGGAGGAATGTAGGAGTGGTGCGTGCAGTATCCGTTAGGACGCCAGCGGTGGTGTATTGCTCTAAGCTCTTGTGCAGCTTGAAGGTGCCAAATGCGGCAGAGCCACGTGCGTGGACGACACGCTCTGGGATACGTTCGTGATCAAAGCGCGTGATCTTCTCTCTTGCGGCGTGATCTTCTAGCAGAGCAGGTCCGGTCTTGTCGCCATTGACCACTTTCAACCAGTCGTCTACCAACTACGTTAGCAGAGCCTAAAACCGGCCATGACTCAATCCTACCTGTTGTAACCTGCTTAACGCCGTAGTCGGTGGTTATCCTGTTGCTCGGGTCGTGGTAGTCCTTGTAGAGGGAGTCGTCTTTCATCTGCGCCACCTTCGCGCCCTCACCGCCCGTAACCTTGTCTTGGAGCTTCTCGAGCCCGGTCGTAATTTTCGCGGTGGCCATGCTTGCTGCGTCGAGACTCATGGAAGGTGTAAGTGTGGTTGCGAGAAGTGGTCGACGATGGAGAGCTGAACGAGCTTGAGACAGAGGAGCGATGAGCAGCTGATATACTTGTGCCAATTGCAGTCCAAACCTATGACATATGTACGACAGCGCGTGCCTTCCTCCAGTGCCACGACGCCCGTTGTGCAACCGAACCCACCATGCCGAAGGCTTGCCGCCAATGAACAGCGCCGCCGGGCACTGTCGACAGACAAAGAGGAGCCTGAGCCCTTGTTCTTCGCGGAGAAGAGTGCAGGCGAATCGAGGTTGTTGGTGGGCACTCGGCGATGGTGGGCGACAAGGAGGAGGAGCCTATCACCATGATGGCATGATGAGGCGTCTGATGCGCAGATGACATCACGCGTGGAATCAAGAGCGAGATGCTGTCGACAACGTGAACGAGACACAGAAGAGATGTGGTAATATCCTGGTGAAGATCGAATGTCCTCGCTGTGGTTAGTTCTAGTCCTCGGCGGAGACAAGTCCGGTGTATTGCTGTTGGTCCAAGTACTGCTAAGTTACACGATCGTGACTTTCCAGCAGAATGGCGTCGATATCCTGCAGTCATACGAACGTCTGTCGCCAACGTTGTACGTGTTATATCATTGACTTCGTTACTGGCAGCAACGCTCGACCAGCTCAGAAGTGCGAAAGTGATATGTTCTTGCTTGTACGGCTTGCCCCGCTCGAACTGTAAGTTAGAAGTTAGAACTATGTAGGTTGCCATGATTGCATTACTCTACCACTCCACACGCATCTCGACATAGCTCTCATGGGACTCAGAATGAACGATCTCCATGCGCCGACCGTGCAGTCCGGCCCAACCTCACGACCCGCGGCCAACGGCCTCGACTCGAAGAAGACATTCCACGAACTCGTAGCTCAGAAGGAGAACCTCGAAGCTGAGCTGTCGGCGTTGAGCTCAGTCCTCGATTCTGTACGTCGTAGCAGATCAGACGGAGCAGCAGAATATTGACGATGCTTAGCATGGCGTGGACATGAACACCTCCCTCCTGACTTTCGATGGATTTCCTCGAGCCGACATCGACGTGGCCCAAATCCGAACGACAAGAGCTCGCATCATTATCCTCAAGAACGATCACAAAGCTGTCATGTCCAAGCTGGAAGTTGCAGTGCAGGAGCAGTTCGCTGCGGGCAAAGCAGAAGTATCTATGCCTTCAAGAACGAACGGAGATGCTGGGGCGAGCAGAACACCAGCTCCTGTCATAGAGCCGCCGTTTGCAAAGGTCAACTCCGTCGTACCGAACAGTCCGGCTGAACAGGCAGATCTGCGAGCCGGCGATAGAGTGATCAAGTTTGGCTGGGTAAACTTCCACAACCATGAGAGACTGAGTAGAGTTGCCCAGATCGTTCAGCAGAACGAAGATGTGAGTACAAACTGGCAATGGCCGCACCGCGACTTCTACTTACGCTCTCTCGCAGCATCTCATCCTGGTGAAAGTGCAACGAGAGCTCGGGCAAGGCTCCGGAACGCTCGAATTGCGGTTGACACCGAGGCGGGACTGGGGCGGACGCGGTCTATTGGGTTGCCATCTGGTTCCTCTCTGATGTCTGTCGCTAAGATGCGAGTACGCCGCATGATGCACGGCGTTCGACATGCACAAGCTGCTACACTCTTGTTTCCCAGTCGGGATACTTGTGGAGCATGAATATTGGTCTGCAAGCGCCACGATTCTTCGACACATTCATATGCTGCAGCCATCATGCTGTGAGGGCATCACGGTCCGTTGCCTCAAGATATACTTCATGATAGGCAGATCGTGGCGTGTTCGCCCTTGCTACTTCACATGGATCGCTTGAATACGATGAAACGCTTCACGGAGCTCTCCAAACACAAGTCTCCTCGGACGCTGCAGCTCACTCTGCAACGCCGAAGGTCTGGACTCCTGGGAGCTCATCCTTCGAACCGATAATCGGCGCAAGCGTCACGGAATTTCAGGCCTTGGCACGACGATTACACCCGGTACTTGTCCCTATAGGAGACCATGTCTTGAGCAGTGTATGGAAGGAGAAGGCTGGCTTCTGTAAAGCACTATAGGCCATGGCAGTTTTGTGATCTAGTCGATGCCGCCTCGCATGTTTTCCATAGTGTGGATGGTCTCATGAAGAAGCCCATGTCATGTCCTCGGCACGTTCGGCAAGAGCACAGACATTTTACTGCGGGACATGGGTCTGCGTTTCCTGTTGTATCTATTTCTCTTCCACCTTCACTTGTTCACCATGTTGATGAGCGATCGTCGCGACTCTGTCACGAACTCCACGCCACGCCACACGCTGCAACCAATGCTGGCATATGCTAAGTGCACACATTCACTCGAAAGTGGCGCTCGGATGCTTCATAACAAAGCCTCACTTCTACCGAACATCACAACAACCACCACGCGCCAAGCTAGCCGCTACACGCGACGCACAGCACGTAGCGATCTTCTAGGTGCCGCTTCTGCAGCTTGTATGCACCTCTAGCGCCTGAAGCACCAAGGTTCTTCTCCCAATTGGCTTGAGCTCCGCCTGAAACGCAGTATGTTGCGGCTGGTGACCCCTCTCCAGCCTCCCTCCGACCTTCAACCATTTATCACGTCTACATCGCTCTACTTTCGCGATGTGGTCGTGTCGCCTTCTTCAACCAGCTCCTAGTCTTGCATAACACTCAATGCTCTTCTCGCACTTTCGACCAGTGGTCCAGCTACTGTGACTCACTCCCCATGCAGGCCTGCGACACGATGGCCTCGATGGCTTGGCCGCGCTGCTTGTCAGCGCGTTGCCGGTGGGTGGCAGGAGGGTCGAGATATACCGCCGTTATCGCGGATGGCCTGAGTCCTCCAGACCCCTTCTCCTTCACATGCTCCTACTCCCTAGGCATTTGCGATCGCGATCACAGCAGTCGATTCTTTCTGGTTGGCATTGGATGAGCTCCATGATTCCACGATTTCACGATGTATTGCACGCAGGACAAACCCACAGCCCTGGCTAGCAAACCGTCATCTTCCTTCTCCAGCATCACATCATCTTCGGCAGCGTCGGCCACGTCAGCGGGTACCTCTCGAAGTGGAGGGAGCAGGCTTCTCTTTGGAGAGATCGATACTAGCAGCGATCGATGTACGCGTGGCCACTGTACTACACATCCTTCATGAGCATTGCTAACGCAGGCACCGTGAACAGCTGTTGAGAGCTACGCATCGGTATGCAACTTCGTGCTTTGCGACAGCAGCATCTTCCTCAAGTTCTGGCTCGAAGACAAATGCCGCGAACAACTACTGCGCTACCTCCCGAAGAACGACCTGGCGAGTCTGCGACTTGTCTGCCATGATTTCAGCGTGCGGGCTGCGCCTGCACTGTTCGAGGACTTGAGCATAACGTTCAAGACCAACATATTTGCGCGACCCTCGAAGCTCGCTGCGCTGGACCGCTTGGGCTTCTATGCCAAGTCGCTGCGATTCGAGATACCCCATACATCCGAGTCTTTCCTTCCGCCGCTTATCGAACCTGAGACCGGCGCGGAACTCAGCTTCACGTACACGCCACAATGCGAACCTTCTTCGCCCCAGCGTCCCAAATACGGCGACGTGGAGACGACTGAACTTTTAACACGCCAATATCCGCCAATTTTTCATGCTGCAACGAACGTTCCGGGCTTTGTTCGAGCTTTCTCGGCCTTCATGAACCTTGAGCGACTGACCGTGAGCTGCCCAGGCTACGATGCAGCGCGCAGTTTTAGGCGCAGCGTCGTCGATTATGCGCTCATATCATTGCGCATAGCCATCGAGCGGAACTCGCTTAATGCTTTGGACACACTTACGCTTTCACCAATGCACCCAGGAGGCATAATGTACCTGTCTCCGTCGCTTGGCTTCGGGGCTTCACCACGATCAGCAAGTCGATGGTCCCGGATTCGTAACCTCACTATTCACGCCACAGCCTTGTCGACCTCAACTTCATCCGAACGGGAACCAGACCAGTTCAAGCTCCTTCAGACATACCTTCGTAATTTCCAATGTAATCTCCAATCCTTTGACTTTCGCTGGATTGACAGCAAAGGGCCGCTGCCGGTAGGACGCAGCAGGTCGACGACGTCGTCTACACCTCCCGTACTATTTGGCGAACATCCAGCGGCCAAGACAATATCATCATCACGTCATAGGGTGTCCCCCAGAGGAACAGCCTTACGACCACTGTACTTCCCCAAGCTCAAGCGAGTGCAGATGGAGAACGTATCCACGCTTGCAAAGGAAATCAGCACATTCGTTTCAAGCCACAGGCGCACCATAGAAGAACTCAACCTTGAGGATATCGAACTCACTTCCGGTACCTGGGACGAAGCGCTTGCACCGTTAACAAAGCGCCATCAACGAGCAGCACCTCGAGCGGAGACGGCTGAAATTCCGATCATGCTGTCACCAACTGCACAGCAGGTGCTCTTTCCAGCGCCAATGGAGCGCGTTCAAGTAGTGCACGAGAGTGCCGATGCTGCAAGGAAGAGTGTACGACTATCCAAGTGGTTCCAGTCATCATCATCAACATCATCATCATCAACATCATCATCATCATCAAGAGGCAAAACCACGACACCCTCCGCCAAGAAAGTCCGTGAAGGATTGCTAGGCTGTGAGCAATCATTGAGGAAGATGTTAAGAGGAAGTGCATTTCCTTGGATATGATGAAAGTAGTAAGGGAAAAATAAGGGGGTGAGGAGGAGGAGAGCTATGATATTTTAACGAGATATGAGATCATGCCACTGTTACTGTCACTGTCACTGTCGCTGCAGATAGATAATCCCCCCCCCCC
>KZ106644.1:0-22421 GCA_000504385.2 Exutisphaerella laricina CBS 326.52 | reverse complement strand
CCCCCCCCCTCTG
Organism: Exutisphaerella laricina CBS 326.52; assembly: GCA_000504385.2. Lineage (NCBI taxonomy): Eukaryota > Fungi > Ascomycota > Dothideomycetes > Mycosphaerellales > Mycosphaerellaceae > Exutisphaerella > Exutisphaerella laricina. Next base: position 22,408 of record KZ106644.1, on the reverse strand, counting down.
AGCAACAGCGCATACTACCATGTCGTATATGATGGCAGCATAGGCGTGTCATGGAAGTCATACAAAAAGGCAGACATCGCGCGCTCTCTCTCATTCCCCAGGTCCCCTATTCCTTTAATTTCTTGTTCGTTGGTAGGAAAGGCAGAACAGAACGGTGACGTACAAGATCGACGGCAGGCAGGCAGGCAGGCAGGCAAGAAAGACATGTTCCGCGGACTAGACTACATGGTTCGTTCTCAGTCATGATCGGTATAGCGAGCAGTCGATAGCATACTATGTAGTGCAGGATACAGCTATGGCTATATGTCATTATTACAGCTGTCATCCAACGCCTTTCTGCTATCGAACGTTTTGGCGAGACATGACCGACCTCCTCTTGATTCAGTGCAGACTAAACCACATGCAATGCTTGTAATCCTATCAAGTCGCATGATCGGACCTTGTGTGCTCGTAGAAGTTGATCGCGCTTGTTCCGTGAGTTGTGACCTTGCAGACAGTCATCATGCTCAAGTCGCGCATGTTCCAGAGCTGAAGGGACTGCTATCCCCTCCGCACGGAATGTTGCCGTTGGCAATGTTGACGAGAACGAGGGTGACCACCAAAATGATTCCCCAGGCGAGACAACCGAGTGGTACGCACACCCAAAGTGCATCGTGCTTCTGCTGCTTCGCGATGCTCGTGATGCGGCCATTGGTACGACGACTGATGTACTTGTCGAGGCCTCCCAGAGCGTAAACGAGCGCAAGTGGCGGGAACACTTGGCACCAGGTCAGCCACCGCTTCGAGATCCTCTTCCTCTCCTCGTACAGAGGGCAGTCTGGGTTGTCCTCCTCGTCCTTGCGGGAGGCAAGAAGGTACTTCTTGCCGTCGAGCTCGTCAATCCACGTTCCTCCAGTACGATACATATACTTTGCGAGAGGGCTGTGTTTGTCGAAGTATGGCCTGGCATGTGAAGCTTGCCAGGCAGGCTCATGTGCCGCCATCTGAGCATCGGTCCAGCGACCATCCTGACGTGGGCGATAATGATTCTTGCCGTTCGCCTGGAGACGAAGCTCGAGCACCCCCTTCTGTCCATTTACGGCCGCCTGTGACGTGCCGTTCTTCCTATTGACAGTCCTCTTGACTTCGACAGGAGCCTTGACCTTTCCGTCTGGTCCATTGCAGGTTGTCTTGTTACCAAACCCACGGATGTGCGAGTTACCATCGAATGGTGACCACAGCTTTGGTGGGTCGCTACGGCTTGGTGTCGGCGTAGGTGATTTCCACTCCTCTATCGTAGTGAAGGTACCCTGGCTCTCGCTGAACCTCATGTCTCCGTATGGCGAGGTAGCGCCTTCAAAGCCTGGTGGAGTATTGAGAAGAATTTTCCGATCGGAGCGGGCCTCGTCAGCATGAGCGCGTAGTCTCAATGGCTTGAGTCCACTGAATGTGGTGTTGGCTGGCTTGTCCTCTGAATTAACCTTCCGAAGCCTATTACTAAGAGCTCTGAGCATCCCGCTTCGTGCATGCTCACGGCTCGGGCTTGCTTCTTGGTCTGGAGGCGGAGCCGCGTTAGCCTTTGAGCTGCCGTAGTTCGGGCTTGCAATGAGAGTGTTTTGACTGCCATAGACGCTTGTGTCGGCATAGCTTGCGATGCTCAGGCGCTTGGTCAAGTCATGAAGATCAATTTGGGAGTCGTCCGTGATCTGCGTCTCCCAACCACTATCGCCATCGTTTGGGTGGTGGTTGCTCGAGCTGCGCGGTAGGGCATGCTGCACGATCTCGCCGAGAGGCTGCCGGAGATGGTGCACATTGTGCTGCGCATTGAGAATACGGCTGTTGCGAGTATTGAGCCCACGTCCCGACGGATGTTGGTACCCGGGTGGCGCGATATTCTCCTTATCGTCGTGCTCGTAAGGATAACAGTCTGATGGCACCGGCTCATACGGGTCAGGATCCGGAAGCGGATAGAAATCTTCGACTGCCGGCACGAATATCACCTCACCGCTGTTGTATGGTGGTATCTGGTGGAGCTCCGGAGTGATCTGCAGAAGCTGGTTGGTTTCACCGTACGTCTGTTCACTGGTCGGGAGCTCGCTGCAACCCGAGTGGTATCTTACACCAGTGTATGCGGGCGTTGGTGGGGTTGGCATGCAATGCTCTGGCACGTAAATTTGCCGCGGTGTAACCGTTGGCGCCTTGTTGCGAGCGACAGGTGCAGCCGGTGCGACTTGTGGCAGGCCGTGCGTCATGGAGCCTTCATTGCTGCCCTCGAGGATGATGCCAAGTCCATGCTCAATGGATGGACTGCTGAAATCGACAAAGTTGGTCCGGGAGAGTCTAGTGTAGTCATAGCCGTTCAGGATGTCGCGAATGGTCGGATCAGTCTCATGTTCTGTGGATAGCCTGCAATGACAACCAACTCGTAAGTGTACTCTTGAAGCGGGAACAGCGGGAAGGGGGAACATACGTTTGAGAGCATTCACCTTCGTCATCGTTCTTACGCCAGACAGGATATTTGCCCTCGTCACGTCGTTCCTGCTCTACCACTTTGTCGATGGCAGTCAACTCAATGTCGCTTCCACTCTCGCTGAGTGCGAGGTCGAAGGGGTTGGATCGTCGACTGCGATCCTTTGTGCTGCTCTGAGAGAACAGGCGAGAAGACTCTGTGCGTAGTGTCAGCATGAGTGTAGGTTTACGAACATATCCAAGTCCTTACCAATAGGAGTAGCTCTTGGTACATTGCTTTCCTCTTTGGTGACAGTATGGCGTGACAAGTCCCGTGGGTACGACTTATATCCGAGAGGCGAGTCATGGATCATGGCAGGGGGTGGTGAAGGTAGCTCGTTGTAGCTGCGCAGAATTGCGCGACGAGCAGTGTCGGCATCGTCGTAGAGTTTACGACTCTTGTCGCTGAAGGACCTCAACGAGTGCTGAGAGGCCTCTCCAGTAAGTCGATTGTACTGCATATTGCTGGTGGCGGACTCGTGGAAATAGTCGTCAATTAGACCGTCAACCTCAGCAGGTGTTTCGAAGTTGTACACGTCGAGCAGAAGTGACGCGTGAGGATTGACCACGTCAAAAGACGCGCCGTGATAGTGTAGCGTGGTTGGTCTCTTCGCAGTGTCTTCGCGCTCCAAGTGACCTGTCACCACGTCAATTAAAAATAGGCGGAGCTGTTGGGGTGGGCCAGGCTCACCAAATGTTCCTCCCCAATTATCTTGGCCTGGTGGTACTGGAAACTCGAATTTGAACAGTGAGTACGAGGACGTCGCTGTTGGATCGTGCCTGTCGTAGTGGCTTGCTGAAGACGACCTATGCTCTTGGTGGTGTTGTGCGTCCCGATGGGTGTCTCCTCCTTTGCCGCCTCCAGTGAATCGTACAGTCTTGCCCTCAGCTCTGCTCTCCTGAGGCACTCCACGTGCAGCTGCGTGTCCTGGCTGCAAGGCCGACAACCTCTGTTGCGCTGGTTCAACGCTGCCACCTAGGTCCACAGGCGGATCAAAGACCGCTGCGTAGACCTCCCAAAGGTCGTCGTCCGCTCTGCCACAGCTGCCGCTGCCGCCGCCCGCTGGTCGTGGCAAACGTTTTGCTTGTTTGAGTGCTTGGAACTTACGTTTAGTGCGAAGTGACCCCCCAAACTCGAGACCCTCGCCGCCTCTCCGCCGCTCAAACGAAGAGCTATTGCGCAGTATCGGCGTGTGTGTCGGTGTTGATGGAAGAGTGGTCACTGTCGAGGAGAGTGACGGTGAGTCGGTGGTGTGTCGTAGCTGCGGAGTTGTTGGCGGTTGAGGGTGAGCTTGATGGAGCGAAATTGAAAAATGGTTGCCTGGCCCCCACAAGTGAGTGGAATGAGGCGACGCCGAGCTTGGGCCCCGTGTCAACGGCGGTGCATGTAATGGGCGTGAAGCGAAGTCGTCGACGGACGACTTCCGCCGCAGTCGTCTGCGATCGTGTTCAGGTGAAGTGGACAGACGAGGCGAGTAATGGTACTTGTGGTGGTCATGAATGGTCAATGGGGGCACCTCCGAGCCATGAAGGCGCCTGAAAGCCTCGTTCGAACGTGGTGGACGAGCATATCCAGCTTCACTTGCTGTCGCGAACCCAGAGTGGCCACCAATCAGAATCGAGGGGACTATTGCAGAGTCCATGGCTGTGCTGTATGCATGAACCTTTACCTATCTCCCAGATATTGCTGCTTTGTGCTGCTGGACGTCTCGACGAGATAGATAGATAGATAGATAGATAGACAGATAGATAGATGCTGCTGTACTGCTGTACTCGAATCAGTGCAAGCCACTGGGAACTGCTGCCGAGCACTCACTCCAAGATTCGTCAAGTCTGCTACAAATGTCAGATGCACTGGGGGCGGAGCTGAGCGAGTGTGTAGCCCCGGGATCTGATCTACGAACAGGGTGAAGGATTTCCCAGTCTGGCTGAGCGGGTGTGTTCGTGGTGCAAGGACGCTGAAGAAGACATATTTGCGAGATGTGGCATGCTCAGAGCCACACACAGAGAGAGAGGGGGGGGAAAAGAGAGAGAAGGAGAGGGAGAGAGCGCAAGAGTGGACGAGGTTGTTCTGCAACGACGACCTGGACATGAGCTCTCACCAAGCAAGCATATACTACGCAATGGGCATGCACATCCGACACCGCAGAGTGTGACAGCCTTCATGATTTATTGACACAAAAAAAAGAGTGGCACGCTTGGTGGAGGCGTGGTTCAGTAGAATGTAGAATAGATCCTGGCCTCTGCTTCGTGTCATTCTCGCGAGTCTTGGCTGCTGCTCGGGCCAATCATGTCTTCAGATGTGGCCAAGTCCATGCATGCATGTCTGAGCGTGCCGGAAGGCTTGCCGAGGCTGCTGACCACCAATAAGAGTACTGTAATGGAGAAGTCGCCAACATCAAATAATGTCGACCTGATTCATGCCCCGAACGATCCCATACGACACGGCAGCTGCCAATGCTCCAACAGCTAGCGTTTGCACTGCACTCCACGCTGCGTCGCGCTGACTTGTTCCCGTGATGAGTGCTTTCGCGTAGCCAAAGACGATCAGGATGACGGCAGTAATGCCTATCGACACGAGGAGGGCCGTGCTGACATCGCGAAGGACGAAGTAGGGAATCATGGGCAACAGTCCGCCTGCGAGAGTGGTCAGCATACCTAACTCAGTCACAACATGCCTGCTGCTACAACAGTCATGTATGCAAGCCCCACCGAAAAGGTACGAAGCCCCCATGACCAATCCTTCCAGAGGCGCCATCTTCACACCAGGCTTGGTGAGCTTCAATTCAAACTCCATCATGAACTGCAATTGCAAATACTACTCAGCGACAGCAAAATAATCCCGATCTGGAGCGACCTTTAAAAAAAACTCACTTGGACCCACATATCTTCATTCACCTTCAACCCGTCGACAACCCCCCTCGACACATCCCTTGAGATGCCATATCGGTGAAAAACCTCATGAATCTCTTGCTCCTCCACCTGCGCGCACTCTCTGACCTTCCTGCGTTCTCGGCGCTCTTCGACCTCATAGTGTTTCCGCTCCGTGACAGCAGCGAGATACGCGCCCAGGCCCATCGACATGGCACCGGCGAAAAGCTCGGCTAGACCACCCAGGATCACTACCCTCGAGGATCCCAGCGATGAGAGGCCAGCCGTCAAGGCGAAAGGAACTGTCAGCCCATCCGCGAACCCGATAATGCTGTCTCTGACGAAGATCCCGTGCTCCGTGTGTCTTCTTCCACGGGCGTGCGGCGAGCTCCCCGCCGCCGAGCTGGTTTCAGCTTCTCCCGCGTCGCCCACCTCTTCTTTGCTTGCGAATAGTCGAGGAGAGCAGCATGACTGGTGTTGCGCGCCACCATCTGAGATATCAAATGCCGCATCGCAAGCAACTGACAGAGCCTGTTGGTAGTCGCTCGACATCGTTGCCCCAGGGGTTGGGGGGAAAAGGGGGGAAGGAGAGAATCGTATGTATATATGTATTTATGTATGTATGTATGTATGTAGGTGCGTCTCGTCTTCCCTTCGACTCTGAAAATAAACGACGCGACAAAGTTTTCTCAAACGTGCTTGAACAAATGTCGCAGGGTAACGAAAACCTGTGCGACGGGCAGCTCGCGCACGCAGCAATCCAAGGCCGCACGACGTTGGACAATGGTCTTACGTGCTTCCCGCGATGACAATTTTTTCTGCATGTGTTACCCCTCCACGGTGTGTACCAATCTGCGGGATCATTTAATATGATACCAGATTTCTGGTCGTCACGGAATGCTACTTTTGCTTCGAGTTGCAAAGTTGCAAGTGTTCTTACCCCTAACTACCTTGCTGCCTGTTCGTACTCTCAAGAGTATACATAAGGTCTGTTCGCATAGTATACTTTACTCCCTGCAGCACATCATCCCCTGAATGCAACAAATCCCTATGCTGAAACAACAAGACCCTCCCAAACTTCGGCATCACATCCAAATCTCTCGCCCGGTCCATATCATACGAGTGAAAAGTCGTCGCACCCCCGAAAATTCCACTCCCCAACTCTTCCATCTTCTTCCTCTCCCCCGGCTCCATCTCCGCCAACTCCTCATCCGTTGGGGCTCCGGCATTGTTGAGATACAGATGCAACGTGAAGTACGACCTCTCTTGGCGGTCGGGCGTCTCATACGTCCCATCGCAATGAGGGCGGAAGTATTCCCCTCCGACGTACTTGAGGAACCGCATCCTCTCGTTTGGGCGACTGAACCTCCATACTTCACCTCGCTTCTGAGGACCGTTGCCGAAAATATTGGCAACGTTCTCGAGACGTGTGATTTCTTGTACTTCGGGCAGGTGCGAGATGCGCCTCCAGAGGAGGCTGGCTATCTCTGGCGAGTCCCAGATGATGCGGCCGCAGTTGCGGGCGTCGAGCACAAGTTCTTGGCGTCCGCCGCCGACGTTGATCATGGCGCGTTCCCAGCCGTTTGGGGTGCTTGATTCGGCTAGATGGAGGAGTTGGCTGCATTCATCCGGAGTGAGGACGTTGTCGAGAATGACGGCGTAGCAGTTGGAGTACTTGGGTAGTGGAGTTTTGCTGAAATCGATTCTGTTTACTTTGATGTTTGTGGCGGGTCTGACGAGGAAGTCCTTTGGGAAGACGACCGAGGCTGATTGTGGTGCCATTGTTGAGGCGATACTGTCGGCCAGAAGACTTGTGCTGTTGTTCTGAGATGCAAGAGTATTCCTTGAGGCTTGAGCTAGGCGAATCCTTTGACGAGTCAGGCAGCAAGATACAAAAACAGACAGCGTTCACATCTCGAGTCACAAAAGATGTCACCTAAACAAGGTGGAGGGGAGGGCGGAGGGCGGAAAGGTGAGACAACTGGAGCGTATCAAATGTGTTCGATCTGCCTCTGATGATCGCGAAGTGGAAAAGGAAAATGTATCGTTGGCTCGCGCGAGTTATCTTGATGCATGAAGTAGCACAAGTGACCTGGTCGCCAGGCATCAGCATCAATTACGTGCACCGAGTGACTCACCTGATCATCTCCAGCTTCTGCACCCCAAACGCCTTCATCGTCTCTTCTCCAAGCCCTTGCCAATCCAGCAAACGACTCAATGAAAAGGAAAAATCACGTGAAGCGCCATCCCCACAAGAGTAATCGGAATCGAATGATACCCTCCACCTCCGTACACCACCAGTGATGACAGAGGCCTCAGATACGCCGCGTATTGCACTAAAGTGATCGCTCGTAGGCACACAATCTTCGCACCGGCTCCCATAGTCTTTTGAGGGACTGAGTTTCTGATGCCAGCGTGCAACCCTGCCGGGCAGGCCCTCACGGGCAGATGCCAGAGCTCTAAGCATAAGGAAGCGAAGAGATGGCGTAGTGGCTGAAGATTACTCCGAATTTCTCATTTGCCAGTGTGTGACGACCTTAAGGTCGTCTGTATGTGAGCAAAGAAACGCAGCATTCGTGAGGATGACGCTTAAAGGAAGGAAGTGCAAGAAGAAGTGTGAGCCGAAGTTTTTGTCATCGGAGGTCTTGGTCTGTGCATATTCGGCCCGTCCAGCCGCACCCGCCGAAAGCGTTGCCTTGGTGGCCTTGCGAGGAGGGAGCACACTGAAATCATGGGACATGGGAAGGCAAATGTGATATGATACGAACATGACCAGCTCGTCGGATCCATCGAAGTGGTAAGACGATGTTCCCGCACGTCCTGATATGATGAGCGAGACGCGTCTTCGCGTCGCGTCGATGAAGGGTTTCAAGGCCATGCAGGGTCCGTTGTTGAGGCTCGAGGACTTCACCTGCTGTCCACCGTCGACATGTCGTCGTAGTGGACACCGTGATGGACGTCAGCTTCGGCACTTCAGCACCGAGAGATCTGTACGTATCTCAACACTCCACCGTCAACGAGCCAACATTGACAGGATGGCTCCGAGAACATGAAGGTGCAAAAGCCATGACGAGTGCCAATGTTTTCCGCAGGGGCGGTTTCACTTGGCGGTGGGATGAAGCTGAGGCAGTTGCCTGGCGGAACAAATCGAGCTTCATTGTTATTCCAGGCAAGTCACCCTCCTTGACAGACACCTACAGCATCACTGGAAACCGCGTCCTCCACACACCATCACCGCCACCATGGCACGCAAGTACAGCAGCTGGCTGCCTATACTCGCCCTCTGCATCGTCCTCTACGCACGACCAACGCACGCTTTCGGTGCTGGAAATATTGGCTCGACTTCCAAGATCGAAGGTCAGAACTGGCGCCATGGGGACATCGAGGACACGCTCCTCACGCTGCTCACTGCACGCGCAGTGGGCGGCAAGAGAATGTGTTTTACGAAGCTCGACGTGAAGAGAGTATACTTCGGCAATTGGTTGCGAGACTACAGTCAAGCCGTGGATGTTGGCACAGTCAAGTATGTCAGCGCCGAGGCCATCCGTCTCTTGCTCTGGATCCTGGGCTTCATGAGCTTCGGATATGGCACGGGAGAGTTCGAGGTCACCAGGGACAGACTCGGATGCTACCGTCCCGAAGAGCACATTGACAATCCGAAGGACTACGCAGACAACCTGGACGCCAGACAGTATGACCGCCGCCTGCGTGGCCCTGTCGATGAAGAACGCGAGCTCAGCATTGACGAGCGCACTGGTCTAAAGCACTACATTGCATCTGAAGACCAAGGCATCACCACTTCTGCTGGCATGGTCCGCGGTCTGTTTAGAAGATCGATCGAACTTGGTCGACGCTACAAGGAGACCAACGATAAGCGCGACTATTACGAGGCTCTTCGTCTGCTTGGAACTGGCTGCCACTGTCTCGAAGACTACTCTGCTCACTCGAACTACACCGAACTTGCTCTCATTGAGCTAGGCGAGCGCGACATATTTCCTCATGTTGGCAGTGATACAAAGATCCGCCTCGAAGGCGCCCGTCACTCCGTTTATCCCATTATAACTGGCACTTTTGGTGGCGTCGACTTTCTCCACTCCGTTATGGGCGAATTCTCCGATAAGGCGACTCAATCAGAATTGCAAGAGTTGGAAGGCACCATTGAGAAGTCACAGAATGCGGACACAAGCCTGCTCAAAGACTTGCTTGATAAGCTCCCTTCTGGCATACTTGGCGACGATGACCACAAGAATAAAGCCGATCAGCTGCAAGCCAATGCCCAAGCTGCGCAGATGCAGAACATGCACATCTCGCCGAAAGATCCAGAAGAGTTTACACAGCAGATGGCGGAGATCTCCAAGCAGATCTACCCGATCTTGGAGTTTCACGACAACATCATGAAGAGTATTTCTGAAGCCATCGACAAGATTCCGGTATTGCCTGACATCATTGAAGAGGTGCAGAACCAGGTCAGCCTCTTCGTTTTCTCCCTCTTGGCGCCGTTTGTTGTTCCCATCATCCAACAAGTCAAGAACGAGCTTCGCACAGGTTCGTCTGAGATCATCCAATCCAGTGTTGAGAAGCAGCTGATTGTCTTCCGTGATGACAATTCTACCGACCCTACCCACAGCATGCTTTCCAAAGACCACTTTTCGAATGTGCTAAATGAGCCTGCTGGAAAAGTCGCCAGCCAAGTCTTGAAGTGGGTGGTGCCACAAATTGTTGAGGCTTGGGACAATGATGACGTCGATATTCGCCGCACAAACGACCGCATCATCAACGGCGTGTTCCATCATCCAGCACTTCGCAACTATGGTGATGATGGCGCTGCAGATGGTCGGCGTTTGATGTTCGAGGTTGTGCAGAAGTGGTGGGGTGAACTCTCCAGTCGTGAGCAAGACGACTTGAGAAGCAAACTGTCACGGGACGGTGTCGAGCAAGGACGCAACCACAAGGAAGGAGTTCACGATGGTGGTCACGGATCATGCAAGCCGCTTGGTCTGCCGAATTCTGGCCATAGCACTAGCTCTGCCAGCGGCTTTGGTGGTGCAATGAGTGGAATCAATCACGCGTTGGGTGGCGACTCTGGCCGGCAAAGCCAAGTTCAGAGCCATATCAGCGACACCGTCGGCGATGCTGTTGGTGGAGGTGCGCTAGGATCTCTGGTTGGTGGCCTGGCAGGCGCTGTTGGTGGAGGTATTCTCGGCGGCGCTTTCAAAGGCACCGGTTCTGACACCCAGACTTACCAGCAGAGCGGCTACAAACCAGATGGCTCCTACAGCACTCGCATAACCGAGACCGGTCGTCGTCCCGGTGGCTATGGCCAAGAAGAGCGTTATGGACAAGCACAGGTGTCGGAGACTCAATTCTCTTCTGGCGGCTACCAGGAAAGCTATCAGCGCTTTGAACAGGACGGACGACAAGGCCAGACAGGTTATGGCTATCAGCAGACTCACGCAGTACGACCCACCCACGACGGCGGCTACGAGGAGCGCACTGAGCGTCGCTACGAGCATCCTGGAGGTCGCTTCGAGAGCGAAGTGCAAGAGCAGCGCGTAACAAGCTCTGGTAGGCAGTATGTAGGATTCGAGAGCTACTCTGGACACAAGAACAAGGACGACTCTGATGGCGACGACAGCAACGATGAAGATGATTACGAAAAGAAGATGAGAAAGCAGCGCAAGAAAGAAGAGAAGCGTCGCAAGAAGGAACGGGAGGAAGAAGAAGAGCGCGGTGGCTACGGACGCCGCAAGAGTGGTTCTCGTGACCGGCGAAATTCGAACAGCAGGAGCCGTGAGCGACCCGGTTCGAACCAACACAAGCGTCACAGTGGCGGACATCACTCTGAACGCCGCGACGAGTACAGCTCCCAGTCCAGCTATGCCCGTCAAGAGTACAGCTCGGAAGACCGATTCGAGCAGACCAGCTCGTTCGGAGGCGGTCGTCAAGAATATGGATCATCTGTTTTCGGTGGCCACGAGGAACAACCCAGCTATGGTGGCGACAGCTACAGCGGAGGCGAGTATGGTGGCGCAGGTCGCCACGAGTATGGTAGCGGACGTCAAGAATATGGTGGCGAACGTCAAGATTATGGTGGCAGACCCCAGGAGTATGGCGGTGGTCGGGAAGAGTTCGAGGGCGGACGACGCGATGATCAAGATGAGTACCAACGACGTACTGATGACATGCCAGGCGGATTTGGAGGGAGCAGTGAAGGCTACGCCGGAAGCTCTGGGTATGGCCAGGAAGGTGGCTACGAGCGCAGATATTAGGGTCTGCCCGCAGAGTTGAGCTGAACGTATGCGATACGCCTGAGAAAAGTCCTCGACAGATTATGTGTGCACCGTGAGCCTGCTCGGACGGCCGAGTCCCAAGTGTAGTGTGCCCCAGCAGTATGAATTCGAGTATGCACCCGAGCGCAACGTGGAGACTGCTATACTAAACAGAGTGTGGCCAGAGAGGCATCGCTGCCCTTGAGATAATAAGAAAATGAACCATGTACTTCCGGCACAGATTGAGTGTATTTCTGGCACATAGAGACGCAAACAGCGAAAGAACGTGACAGCTGACCTTTGTTTGACACGCTGCCACTTTCACCATGGCCGTCATGGTCGTTCCCCAGAACATCTGCGAGTCTGTCCGATTCGATCGCGTCTGTCATAGCATAACGATGACGGTATCGGGGCCTGGACGAGACTATAGCCAGATATCGCAACCGAAGCTCCAAGCAGACTTGATGCTGACGCAAACTCCTTGATTGGATATTATGGTCATGATCATCAGTCGCTTGAGATAATCCCCCCCCCCTTTTCCCGGTGGCCTAATCCGCGGGAAAAAGTCCTCAATTTCAGATCCAACCCTTTGCTTCTGGTCCTGGTCTGGAGAAACTCGATATCTCTGTCGTCCTAGAGGTGGCAGACGACCTCTGCAAAGTCTCTTCGCTCCGGCGTCGTTCTAAACTTGGCTCGATGGTTTCCCAGCTAGCATCGTCGCCAGGATCTCGCCCTGATGTAACTCCTTTGGTAATTTTCAAGTCATGACGTGAGTCCGCGCTGTTCGGAAACACGTCCAAGGCCTTGGCAGTAGCCAGAGGGACCACATGACTTTTGCCAGATGTGCTCGTGTCTTTCCAATCATGCATTTGAACTTTGTTTATGTCGCCAGCCTCAGATATATCCTGATAGGTACGATTCTTGGAAGCTCTGCTACCGGATCTAATAAACGTCTTGGTCTTGTCCAGGAGAGACACAAATAGCGGTCTTAGCGCTGGTAAAGAAGCCGCCACGATACCGATGCAGAGCTCGATCATATTCCAAACATTAAAGGAATTGTGCCAAAGTGGGTCCTTCTCATTGAAGAAGTTGTGTTGCTTGATTGCTTTCATGATACCAGCTGCAAAAGCAAAAAAACCCAGACTCAGGACGAGTGCCAGAGAGATCTTGGTGCGGATGTCAATCTTCAGAGTGACAATGATCGGGATGGGCAGTACCGCAAACAAAAAATCGGTAATGACGGTAATTGTGCTGTTGTACAGCGCAATCGACACGAAAGTGTGGTTATCCCAGCATCGTGTGCCTGCTTGAGCTCGCAGATCAAGGTCCCAGGCTGCCCGGGCCGGCGTACATTGCCAGATCAATGTTCCCAGGCAGGAGAGGCAGAAGCAAATGAGGAAAGCTATCATTGTATCAGCTCTTGAGACTGCGCCGTTACGGCTTCAAGCGTACCTATACAGCCCCATAAGAAACGTTTATAACGTTTCTTCGGCGGAACAAGTCGCATGAGAAATAGCGCAATCGATATTTTGACCGTGATGACACCAATCAATACTATCCAGGAGTGCTGGTACTGCCACTTCAAGAATTGTTTGTAGTCCTCCGTCGCTATGCATGCGAGGTGCCTTCCGATTCCATAATGAGTCTCGACGACGAAACACGCAAAAGTCCCTATTGCCATAATCACCGCAACAAGCATCACATAGTCGTCTGCGCCAACTGACTTGACCATGAAAGCTCGAACATGTAAGCGAAGGCCGTATATGATGATCGCGAGGGTCATCATTGCGCCAGTGGTACCCAGAACATTGTGTTTGTTGCTTTCTTCGCAGTATGCAATGCTGGGTGGAGACAGAACCTCCTGCCGCGGGAAGTGAGGCATTTTGGGTAGTCCAGAACAGGTCCAGGTAGTTCCAGTATACTACCGTACCAGTCGTTACCAAGGCCGCTATTATTGACTCGCAGATGCCAGCGGCAGACGCAGTCAGGCAGATTGTGATAATGGCAGATGCGGCTTTGAACGTCCCTTGGTTCTTCTGCGCCTGGTTTTGCCGGCCAAGTAAGTCAAATACAGTGTGTGAGCCAGTTTCCGTGGCGTGTAAGCATTGAGCGCATCCGGCAGATCCAGTAGCAATGCCAAGATCCAGGTCGACGACGTTCTGCTAACGGCGTGCTGACACTGATCGCGCAGAAAGTCTGGCCAGGTCGTCAGGGAGCCAAGCCTTGTCGCTGGATGCGACTGCAACTCAGGTTCAAGGACCGCTCGTTATGGTCGAAAGGCGGGCTGTGTCTGACGAACAGGAAATCAATAGACTTGCCTCATTCCACCCTAAGTCGACCATGCAAAGCCGCGAATTGTCTTGGGTATGATCAGTACGTATTCGTAATCGACCACCGGAGCGATCTACGACCAGGACACCGATCATCATAGCCTGGAATTACCGAGCAAAGTGCAGTAGTAACACGGCTGCGGCTTAAACCGAGCACCGGAACGATAAACAGGAGGATAAACGCCGTGATGGAGTCGTTCCTTTGGCTGACTATTTCCTGCAAACAGCAGAAACACGATTGAATGGTCGTCTGAGCGTAAGAGCAGCCAGCCCGGCATGCCGTAAGTAGCGAAAGGTCGCTCCTCTTCCTGGGTACTCCATGAGGCATTTCAAGGTGGCGGATCTTCCAGTCACTGCCTCATCAGCACAATTCATGCCATCGCAAGCACAACCTCGCGACAAGACCCAAGCCCGGTAGAAACGCTTGGCTTGCGAGAACAACGGTGTCGCGCGGAACGATACTGGTGAATGTTCGGAACATCGACGTTCTCCGGCTGGCATTGAAGTGCTAGCTGCCACTAACGGGACGGGTATGCGAGCATGTCTTGTTGGTATGTCAATGCCTGAAATATACAAAAGGTGCGAAGCAAAGAAGACAGACGCTGGAAAGTGAAGAACTTGTTGTTGGATAACATAGGAAGAGGTCGTGGTGCTAGATGACATGGGAGGAAGTTTCCTCGGCTACGCAACGTCATGTGACCGAATTATTAGCGCGATTTTCATGCTATCCAAACAACATCACCTTCTCCCTCTCTTCTCCAAGTTCTTGTGTATCTTCTTTTTTCCTGCCATTATGCCGCCAATGTGCCGCACAGTCTAGCGATCCTCTATCAGCTTGTAGACGTGGCAATTGTTGCGCCAGTTGTGTTCGCCTGGCTAGGATGTCACTCAACTATGCACGTGGTGCATCAGAAAGTACGCACACTGTCGAATGTTCATCTCTATGAGCGAACATAGCTAGAACCCCCAAAACCGCCCATCTGGCTAGTGGGAGCAAGCGCGGAGACGAAGCAGACTGGCATAGTATCGCCATATAGCAGTGCTTACAGCAGGTCCCATACACCTACTAGCCGCAATGATTTGCGAACCGATGCGCGGACCCGGGAGTGCTCCATTGGCGCCTCTGGGCACCCTTGGGCACTGTAAGGTGACTAGGACCATGTGGCGGGCAACCTGCTGACATGTCACAGCCAGGATCCTTATATAATCTCACGAAGTTGAGCATAGTGAATTGCTATGAAGAAGCATAATACTTCAAAAATCTAGCCTAGTAGACTTCGAGTCAGCTGAGCGAACAGCACCACCATATCTCATCTCCGCCAAAAGCGCAGTACGTACGACAAAGACACAGGTATAGGGGTGCTTGCTACAAACGGGTTAGCAAACCACCCGCTGCACGCCTTAGCCTACACCATCGTCTGCCTAGCTAGTAGGAAGTAACATTGCGATGCAGCCTCTTACTCTCCCAATTGTCACTGTTTCCCTGCTGAATGTGCTTGTTTGGTCTTAATGATCTAATAAACTTCCTCGTTGCATCCCTACCTCAACGCGCCTCGCTCCTCGCAGACAGTCCAGGATGCGCTCAATCGAAGCTGTTGTCTGTTTGTTACTGACCAGCGCATCTGCCTTCAGGCCAGCGGATACCTCAGGCACTGATGCATTGAGCGGTAAAGCCAAGTGGAACAGGAGGCTCTTTGGTTTGTCGAAGCTCGGGCGATGGGGTCCTGGTTGCGACTCCAGCACCGCACTTGTTAGGAAAGAATGGATGACTTTGACATCCGGGGAGAAGAAGTCCTACCTCGACGCAGTATTATGCTTGCAAAACAAGGCTTCGATTAGCGGTGATCTTGCGCCGGGGGCACGCAGTCGATATGACGATTTTGTCGGCACGCACATTAATCAGACAGTGAGCATACATGGCACTGTGAGTTTTAGCCTGGACAATCAAGATGCACTGGGAGCTAATCAGCGTCGCAGGGAAATTTCCTCTCATGGCATCGTTACTTTGTCTGGACGTATGAAAAGGCACTCCGTGAAGAGTGTGGTTATGAGGGCGCACAACCGTACATAAACGAGCCGAAGTATGCTCTGGATCTGCTCAAAGCGCCATTCCTTGATGGCAGTGACCTCTCCCTTGGCGGTAATGGGGCGCTGGATGTCTCGAATAACGGCTCGAACCTTCCAAGCAACGCCGTACCCAACCTCTTTATTCCCCCTGGGTCCGGCGGCGGCTGTATCACATGTGGGCCTTTCAAGGATATGGAGGTTCGCTTAGGACCCGTGGCGCCATCACTGAGCACCGTCAATCCAAATCCGAGAGCGGACGGCCTAGGCTACAATCCACGGTGCGTGAAACGAGATATCTCGCAGTACGCAGCTGAGAGATGGTCCACGGACCAGAACATGACCGACTTACTGCATGAAGCGGACTATCTCTCTTTTTCAACTACGCTGCAGGGCGACTTCCCGGCGGGCTACCTAGGGGTCCATACTTCTGGACACTTCTTTGTTAGTGGCGATCCAGGTGGCGACCTGTTCACGAGTCCTGGTGATCCCTATTTCTTCCTACATCACGCTTATATGGACCGCTTGTGGCATACCTGGCAGTTCCAGGACCCCTGGCATCGAATCGAAGTAATTGGGGGGACCATTACCGTCAACAACTCGCCTCCAAGCCGTAATGCGACACTTGACGATCTAATAGACCTCGGTGTCAATGCGCCAGGTATTAAGATACGGGAAGCTGTTAGCACTCTCGGCAAGGCCTTTTGCTACATCTATGACGGATGGTAGAACGTCGCTGCTTATCAAACGTGTTGCGCTTGTCCACCATAAGGTTCTAGAAAAGCGCCATCCAGTGAAGCGCCATCCAGTATTGTACATAGCGAAGTATACGGACGTGAGATCGAATGCCAACCGAGCCAAGCATTGTCTATCGTCACTGCGCTCAACTCGAGCGAGCCGCCCGTGCACCTGAACATCGTTTGTGTAACGGAATGCCTTTTTCAGTCACAACAGCTCACTCTCTCCCCTCTAGTATTGTGATTCGTCGACGCCACATGTTATTCTCTTTGTCCAGCTAGACAGGAAGCATTCCATCATCTGCCGTACAAAGCGTCTGCACGTGTCGCCTGGTGGTGGATCAAAGCCAAAGGCCCCGCTGAGCTGAAACGTCCCCATGGACGGACTCCTCAACGGTCTTATTTCTGTGCAATCACCACCACCACCACCACCATCACCACCAACACAACTTGACAGTCGCTCGTTACTTGTTTTTAATCATCGTGTCGGTGTTTGGAGGGATATCGATTGCGCTGTACTGTTTGGAAGTGTGATATACCAGCGACACTGCGACCGCGCGGCCTGTACGAAGCTGAGTCCGAGAGTGCGCCGATGAACACTACAGCCCAGCACCAGGAAGTGCGCGTCCTCCGGAAAACATAGAAACACCCAGAGTACCTTTGGACCCCAACCAGGCCCGGGCTAGGCATTATGATCTCGACGATATCGCCACGAGAGGTGGACCGAACACTTCGAACCATATTCAAGCGATGCGTACAATGTCCCAACGAAACACCCACATGTCCGGACTGCGCGAAGGGCGAGATCTGCTCGCTCGTCCCACAAGACTGCAACGCGTGCTCGCATATGGTCTGCATTTCGAACCCAAGCCCAGCGCCACAGGGTGGTAAGCCAAATGTGGGCGCGATAGCAGGAGGCGTGATCGGCGGAGTCGTGTTTATGGCGGTCATTGTGTTCTTCTTGTGGAGGTTCTGGATCAAGAAGAGGCGGGAGCAGCAAGAGCTGGAGGCAGAGGAATGGGAGGAGGACGACGTTGCCCAGCAGAAGCATTCCCAGCAGTTCAATGCGATGCGCTCGGATGCTGCTTCAACGCGGACAAGAGGATCTATTGCGGGTAGCTTCCTCAGTCGTGCTAGCAACATCATTCAGATTGCATACATCCCGGGTGTCACAAACAGAAATGGATCTGGACACAACAGTCTTTTGGCACAAGCGCCAGTACCGCCGATCCCAGCAATGTACGCCAATTCGACACCAAAGAGTCCGCTTAGCAAAGAGGGAGATGCACTTTTCTTCCGACCCGGCGATTTACGCGACAGTACCTATTCCGATGGTTCGTCACTCAGGTCTGGCAACAACAGAGACACACAATACACGAGGCAGTCTATTACGCCATCACTGGCACGATCTTCCGTGATGTCAGACATCTACCGCGACGATGCTACCACAGAACCTATGCCACCAATGCCTGCACAACGACTTATGCGCGCAGCGCCAAAGATGGTGTCAGTGAAGTCATTGCAAGCATCCTCGCCGTCAGAATCACCAGGTTCAGAAAGCGCGCCTAGTACGGTGAAGATCATGATGCCTGGTCAGAGCTCAAACTCATCGCCGTTATCGAATGCAGGGTCATTCGTCAAGGCAACGCCTATCACTGTAGGCAAGGGCAAAGGCAGATTCCCGATAGCACGGCAGAACAGCGACGCGTCTTTGGCGCCCTCACAGAGGCACGCGCCAGCGAAGTCATCGCCACTAATCGACACCGCAACAGAATCGGAGGATGAAGAGGAACATGCTCATGCACGACGAAGTCTGATACTGGCGACTTCACGAGCAGCAGACCCAGCGCCACTTATTCAGCCACTTGAGAGCCCATTCTTCGATGCCTCAGAATCGCCAAATGCGTCCACTGCAGCATTAGCGGGAAGACCGAACCCATATGCCGCAATGTCAAAAACAGTAGGACACCAGAGACCAGTGAGGAGAGACCGCGGGCCAGGAGGTCTCAGTGCAGTCATGGAGCAGGAGGAAGCGGCAAAAAGAGCAAGCCAGGACGCCGAAGGACGAACGCGTGATTCGAGTCCTTTCAGTGACGACAACGCCACCGCTTGAAGCGGGCCAGCAAGTCGTCAAGACATTGTTGAGGCATATCTGAAGAAACAAGACGAGCTGGCTCGATAAGGAAACGAGTCACGAGCTTACGTCGGCGTTTTAGAGGAACTTGGAAAGGCGTTTATGAGATACCCGCGAGCTGCGAAGATGGCAGGGAGACGACTTCTGCTGCTTAGCTGTGCTTTGCTGCCTTTGTGCCACTTGGGTACCAGAACTTTTCTTCTCGTAGTGTGAGTTACATGTGACTGAGAACGAGCTCCTATTTCTGCGCTGAAGCACTCTTGTGCGCCTCCACTTGGCGTTCACCAGAAAATCGATACTGTCGCGTCACGACTTCACGATTATGGCCGGTATACATAGCGCGCCGATTGGCAACTTCACTTTGACAATAATATTCCTTCACATCGTATCACCCATCACTCTCTGTCCCAACAACATCACCAAGTTCGACACTGCCAGTGTTGCCTCGCCGCAATACCGTAAACACAACCGACCGATCGAAAGCGCTTTCGACCACCCGCCACACATACCACACGACGCCTTGGCGTACTGAAGGATCCAGCGCCACCACGACAAGCCATAACAATACCCGCATCCTGGCCGCCACGATACGCCAATGCGTCTCTAATATCAGCGACAAAGCAGGCTCACCAGCACGTCATCAGCTATGTTGAAGCAAAGGACATTCTCAACACGAGCCTTGTTTGCCGCGAGCTGGCAAGCGCGGTGGATGACCCGTTCCTTCGAACTTTCTATAGCAAGCGTCGCCATCTCCTCGCGCCTTATGCTCTCGAATGCCTGGTCTCTATCCCCAAGGACGCGCGTTAAAGGGGAGAAACTGAAGAAGGTGGAGTTGGTTGTGACGGAACTGGACACGCATATCAACCCCGCTAGTTGGCCGGACGACACCCAACTTGTCCACGTTCTTAGGCCACAAGCTACAGATGAGGAGGACCAAGGCAGAGATGGCAGAGGAAGAAGCAATCGCAAGAGGAGCAAGAAGCCCTGTGGGCCAAGTGGCTAGCCGAGAGGGAAATCTTACATTCTACTGCCACGAACGACCGTGTCACTGATGCTTTTATCGACTTCACCGGCCTGGGCCATGCTCTGCTTCATTGTCCTGCTGGGCTTTGTTCTCAACCACAACTGAAGGCAGAAACAGGCGGGAGTCAAGCCATCAACGAAGAAGAAGGACAATCTTGCCTAGACTGCACTTCTTGCCAGGCTTCGACTTGCCATTGCCCAGAGCTTTGTCATTCTTCCGGTCATCGCGCAGGTTCGGTAGACTGTTCGCCGTGCGGTTCAGGAGAGTCACCAAGAGTTGGCCTGCCTTTCCCGCTTCTTTTTGGCCCATTCAGGTTCCTTTTGAGAATCATCGTCATCACTATCCGGTGACCTCGTGGCTTTAGTGTAGGCGCTTCACTTGATGTTCACATCTAGCTTTTTTATCATCTGTGTAAAACTTCTCTGGCTCGTCCTTCTTCAGTCGCCTTCTCGCCAATAGACTTCTCCAAACTGTTTTCCCGCGGCATGATTAAGCACAGATCTGCTTTGGAACCATGGCACAGAGTCCAGACGTCATGCCTGAAAGTACATTTGCCACTCTGCATTCACTACATCACCGGATCCATCTCCCTATCCAATGCCATTCCTTGGGTTACTGTCATCTCGAAGCCGCTTCAGGAAATGAGCGAAGTCAAGGCACCGACCTCAAAAAACTTGCGTCTCTTTAAACGAGTAGGGCTGCGCAATACTCGCACAACTCTCTGTATCGTCGTCTGATTCACAGCCCAATCTACTGCCTCGGTAGCTTCAGGCACTTCATACCACTTCCCCTTCACATCCTAATACTCGACAACTTCACTACGTCCAGGTTGCGTCCCAGCACGCCTACCTAGCAGGACCATCGATGGTGAGTACTCTGCACCTTCTTGGAACGTGGCGCCACAGCAGTATCTTCCTTAGTGGAGAGCTCCACGCTTGCGTGCAGCTGATGTTGCTTCATGTCATGGCTTCTCGGACAACGCAAATTGTGTCCATTGTAGCGACAACAACCGAGTAAGTTTTCGTCCTTCCAGATTGGGAACATGCTATCAGTGTTCGTCTACAGCGCCCGGGCCCCTTAGAATGGTCACGCTGATGGGGTATCATCCAAAGCACTACCTTGTACTGCGCCAAGACGCCTGCATGCGCATCGGCAGCTCACCCACCTTTTGAGAAGACCCTGTCAATGATCAGTTGCCCTCTCTCGCCACCAAGATATTCGGTAGCTCCCTCAATCTCGTCAAGCTCCAGACTAGCCTCATACGCTCTCCTCACGTTCTCCTCCTCAACCTTTAGATTTCCCTCAACCAGCGCCCGAATACATCCAGCGATTCTCGCAATCTCCCTCCTCACCTCAACCGATATCGCATCATTCTGACTCGAATACATCCCCACATCCGCCGTCTCTTCCATCTTGTTTAGCCCAACATCCTCCTTCTCCCCAACATGCTTCGAGATCCAAATATACCCATTCACCCCGAGAATAGCATCCACCTCCCCAGCGCGCGTATGCACCGTGAAGATCTGCCTCTTGCTCCTCACCACTCCCGACCCACCTCCCATCCCTGCCACAGCCATAAAGTATCCATTCCTCAACTTGCCATACTTCAAACTCCTCGTATGCAGCGCCGCAGAACCATCCTGAAACAAAGCCTGCACCTCCGCAACAAGGAGCTCTCCCTCGCCGAAGAAACTCCTGATATTCAGCTCATCCACACCCGTCCGCTTCCTCAATGTCCCGCCAGGCAGGTTGATACTGCTCAACAACAAATTCGCCAGAAGCGGTGCGGCAACATCGACCTTCCATCTTCGACCTTGTACCTCCACGATCCTACCTACGACGAGATCGCCGATTTCGGGCGTGTATCTCGCTCGCAACGGCACAACCGAAAGTAACTTGTTTGTCTTTTGTAATGTCCCTGCCAAGGTGGACCTGATGGCTGTAGAGGTATCTTCGTTGGCAGCGAACGTGCCGTGACCACGCATCCATTGCGGATCGTCGGTGACGATTTGGCCGGGTGTGAAGATATTGGTGGATTCTCTGTGGCCGTGGGGAAGGTCGTCGATATCCATCGAGTCTTCATCGTCGTCCGATGCAAACGTGTCGAGATAGTTTCGAGTCGAGTGAGCGCCTGGTGGCGCGACGGGCGTGGGTGGAAGAATTGTGATCGCCATGGTTGTGTAGGTGGTGCAACGATCTGTAGAGAGAAGTTCATATTCAAGATGGAGATATGATGTAGCGGCAGAATAGCTCACCGCCCTAGCTCGAGACTATTTTAGTTTTCTAGCTAATTACAATTTTAGTTTCCTAGCCGCTTACTACTTTAGTTTCCCAACCTCCTAGATTTTTCTTCTTCTCTATTATATATATCTTCTTCTCTTTATTCTAATTTCTCTTCCTTTCTCTCTACCTTCTTTCTACTTTAGAAAGGATTTCTACTTTAGAAAGGATTTCTACTTTAGAAAATGTCTTCTTCTCCTCTAAAAAAGAGA
>AWYE02000394.1:0-28767 GCA_000504385.2 Exutisphaerella laricina CBS 326.52 | reverse complement strand
TGGTTTTGTCGCTTGGTAGATACCGCGCGCCGTCCGAAGGGACAAGGGTGGACTTCCGATCTCTCCACATCCCGACGACCATACTGACACCCGGCTGTTTGCTTTCATGTGAACAAGCCACCGACAAACATCATTCACTCACACACCGGCGGTTCGGAACGTCATGCCGCTGCTGCTCGGGTTGCCGTCGGAGCTCATCGCGCAGATATTCGACCATCTCGACAGTCCCGATGTCTTTGCTGCGCGTCTCGCCCACCGCACGCTGGAGAAAGCGTCTTTCTCACGTTTTGGCACGAGATACTTTCGCAAGAGAGGCTTCCTCCTCGTGACCCAGTCTCTGCAGGTGCTCCGGGCAATCTCTGCACACTCGGAGCTTCGCAAGTATCTCCAGCATGTCTGGTTCAACCCGGACTGCTACACGTTCAATCCTCCGCCTTGTAGCCCTGGTGGTGAAGATGACGGAATGGACTTGCAAGCCCACCGCAAGAGAGCCTACGTAGCGTGCATGGACGACTATGAGAATCTGTTGTACAATGACGTACTGGAGCAGATACTGAACGTGGCATTTCGACAGCTACCAAGTCTGATGACTGTAGGCATGCGCCGGAGTGAAGACTACTCTCCGTATGGCTGGTCTATGCTGAAAGATGAGATTGGACAAGATCCCAGAGTACTGGGGCCAATTCCTTTCGGACGAGCTCAGCGTCTGTCAGGACCTACCCAGCTCTTTATTGCTATCATCAAGGCTCTTTCGAGTTCACGACGACAGCTCGAAAGACTGTACACAGATGTGATAGAGCTCGAGAACATCAGTCGCGACACACTGCCGCAGGGCGACCTCGTCGCGGCATTGTCGTCGGTGCACTATATCGAGCTCAACGTCGTCAAAGGTTGGTTTGTGAGGAACAATAGCACTTCCAAGCATGGCCAGGAGAGCCATAGCGACGAAGCCGGAGCTGGCCTGGCGAGACTCTTCCAAGCAGCACCGAGTCTTCTCGAGCTTGGGCTGCAGATCTTCCCCCATCGCAGACACAGTCACCTCGTTGCGCCCACAGCACAAGACCCGGCAAGCTGGAGAGGGAGCTACCCATACCACGCATTCGAACGACTCACAAACACAGTCTCCTTGCATAGCCTGACCCGCGTCAAGCTCGAAAAGCTCACAGCCACGTCACAGATTCTCGCCGCCTTCCTCACGCCCAGCTCTCCATGTCTGACGAGCCTTAAGATTCGAGACGTGCGCCTTCTCGGCTCGTCGGACGAATCACGTCCCTGGCAGAGCTTCTTCACCTTCCTCGCCACAAGGAGTACGGCGCTGCATTACATCCTTTTCTACCACCTTATGCACGACCAAGGCGGCATTTCCTACATCGAGAATCCGCCCTTGGCCCCGCCACCAGAAAGTGAAGACTTCATCGAGGATCCGATTTGGCCCGCACACGCAGGGCAGGCTATGTTTGCCAAGTATGACCACATCACGATGGAGGTCAGCGGTAGAGAGGAAGTGACAGCCAAGCTGCAGGAGATAGCCGAGAGGCATTGGTATCATCGACCCTTGTTCAGCTATGCTATGGACGAGGACATGTGGCATACTGATACGAGCGACGAGGAGTGGTAGTGGCAGGCAGTGCGAGATTGAATACGTGGATTTCAAAAAGAGAGCTGGTCAGTGCTTGCAGACTTGGTATTTGAGCCTGAGACTGACGTCTGGTTTGCGGGCAGTGTGGTTGTTCCAGTTGGCGGTTGGCACCTTCGCAAGAGGTTGACCCTGTCGGTCGGTGAGACGGATGTTGTCGAAATACGCCACGAACATGGCGACGATCAGGTTGTTCTCGAGTTTGGCGAAGCGCATTCCGAGACAAGGGTGTCGACCGACGCCTGTTAAGCAAATGGTGGTTAGAAAATGGTGACGAGAGCACACTTCAAGTGCAACACACTACTCGCTCGACTTACCCCATCCGATCCAGGCGTGCGCCTGCTTCTTGTCTTCGCCACGCTCATATCGTGACGGATCCCATTCTTCAGGGTTTGTGTAGATCTCTGGGTCGTAGTGCATATTGCCGACGGCAAGCGTTACATAAGCTCCAGCAGGAATGACTTCTCCTCCACTACTCTGGTTGCCCAAGGGGATATCTTGCGTGGAAAGATTCTTCCTGAACGCCGCGCCTGACATCTGCAACCGGATGGAGTCTTTGAGGCAGATATCGATGGTTGGGAACCCGCCTTCCCACACCTCGATCGGGACGCGCATCAAACGTTCCTTCAGCGGGAGAAGATCCGTCGTATCATCCGTCGGACAGTATCGATCGGCGACGCTGTTCACTTCGTCGCGCACTCGCTTCATCCAGTACTCATTGCTAGCCAGATAGCACAAGATAAAGGCCGCGTTAATGCCGCTGTTGAGCTGCCCGGCGAAGAGGGAGCCGAGCACGAACGTAAGGATATCCGTGGTGCTATCGTCTTGGTCGATCAGGTACTGCAGGGCATCGTCATCCTTGATCCCCGTCCTGTGCCGCTCGTCGATCACTCGCTTGAAGATCATGTAGAGCTGCGCCCCGGCGTAGGTCCGCTTCACCTTCGATGGCAAGGGCAGCCACGGGTACATGATCGACAAGGGCGTGGCCGTGCCTTCGATCGTCTCAAAATGCTTGAGGCACTTTTCGAGCGTTTCGGGACTGTTCGCGATATCGTTGCACGCGACTGTGCGCATGGTGAACTGGAACACCATGCGGTAGATGCTGTCGAACGGATCCGTCACGCCGGAAGGGTCCGCCGCAAGCGAGTCCAGGGTGGAGCGTGCATCTGCCAGCAGTTGCGGCAGTCCCTTCTTCAGCTGGTTGCCTTTCAGCATGGCGACCAGACGCTTGGTGAAGTAGGCATTGAACGCGCTGCCCTCGGCGATGTGGTGCGCTTCCGCGAGCGGGTTATTGTCGGGCTTCACGTCGGGACTTCCGCCCAGCAGCGCAGCGTAGCCCTCGGCGAACGCCAGATTCTTGTGTTCAAAGAACACCTTGCGCTCTGCTTCGCGTCCGGACAGGGCCACGACGGGATATTGGCCCGCGTGGAACGAGAAGTTGCCGGTGGGGGAACTCGCCACTCCTCGCTGGTAGAAGTCCCAGCGTTGGGTGAAGAACTGCACGGCTCCGAGCAGCGGCCATGCCTCCCTGTGGTACCTGGGCGCATTCTGGGGAAATGCGGGCTTGTGGAATAGATAGAGAATCAGCGTCGAAAGGGCCGCCAGCGTGCCGAAGACGGCGGACAGCACAAAGGTGGCCATGTGTCGCGCTTTCTGTTGGCAGATACGTGCAGCCTGAGGCCTGTAATGCTACATATGTACCATTATGTAGGTGCAGTGGCGGGGGAAGTGGAGGGGTCCTGCTGGATCTAGTTAACTTAGTTCCGAGAGAGGAATTGGTGCTAAGTTAAGTTAGTTCTAGCGTCTCGCTTCGTAGAACTACGGCTCGTACCGGTCATCAGCATCCTGAATGCATATCACAGTCCGCATATATCGCCGCCATCAAGCAGCTGATGCCTCACAGCAGAAGGAACCGAGCTGTCTGGCACTTTCGAACCGCAGATTGTGGGCGAGCTGTTCAGGCAACAATGTCAGCCTTATCACTAGATGTAATAACGATGTAGTGTATACGAAGGTTCTATGGAAGCTGAGCGTATATGCCCTATGGGCATCAACTTTATCAGCATCGCCCCAGAACATGAGGGAGGTTGGCATGGGTCGTTATCGATCTGGATAAAGTCGAGCATCTGAGAAGATTGAACATCTGAGAAGATTGAACATCTGAGAAGATTGAACATCTGAGAAGATTGAACATCTGAGAAAGGCAGCCAAAGACCTCGACTGACGACTGGAATGCGGACACCTGTAGAAAAGAGATAAGCGCACAGCTAAGGGAGGAGCAGCCTCGTAGAGGAGCTTCGTAGAGAGCTTCGATGTCCCGAAGCACGTGAGTGTATTTTTTTCCTTCTGGCCCAGACTGCAGATACCCATAGCCGTTTCTGTTGACGATTTGTGATCTTCAAGCTGCCAGTACACGTGGCCAGACACATTGCGCTACACTTCGGAACAGTGCAGCACGGACACGGGGGCTTGTAGCATGACAGCAGGTCCACTTCTGCATAGGTATGATTCACACCACTACACTTGGAGCACATGGAAGTTTCGCTGACTGCTCTCAAACGTCTCACCTTGCATGCGTCTGATCCCGCACTCTCCTCGCCCCCGGGCAGCCCCTTCAGGAACCCGTGTTCTCGCACTTCGCAGCTTTCATGCCCAACCCGCCGACCTTGTTTGCACCTCAAACACTGCTCGGTCTCTTCCGATACGCCTCATGCCAACACAACTGTCACCTCACACCTAAGCACCTCGTTTACACATGCTGCTTTCAACACTTTGAGGCTGCAGAAAAGGCTTGCGGTGAGCGGCGCATGTATCAGAGCTATCTCGAGCAGCTTTCACATGCGTGTCTCGGGACAAGGGTTCGCGGAGCTAGTGCTTGCTAGCGCGCGTGGCGAAATTCTGAGCTCTTCCGCCCACCATCACCAGAAACATTTCGTCTGCAAGCTCGTGCTCTTAAACTCCGAACATAAACCAACCTTGTCGCCATCTTGTCCGCCCAACACATCGCACAACCATGGCGCTCACGACACAGGAGGCGGAATACCTCTTCCATCATGTGTTCCTGCCGCCGAAGCTCCCGCAGTCACAGGACACCCCTAACGGTGACACCGCACTCGATGTCTGTCTTCTCAAGGTGACCGAGAGCGCTCTCACTAGCTATCAGACTTATGTCGCCCCTAGCCATCACGGCGTCGTCAACTCTGCATGTGCGATGCTCCGCGGCGCACAACCTATCCATATCGACGGCTCTCTCCGCGATAAGTACATTTGCCAAGGCCTAGAAGATCTTGCAAGAGGAGGAAACACCCCGCTTCTATTGAACGTTAAGGAGCAGAATGCCGGAGTACTGGTTAGGGTGCAGAGCAACGAAGCGGTCTTTGAGCCGTTCGAGCTTTCACCAACCAACAAGGCGGCCATGACAACAAAGGGGAGACTCGTTCGCGGGTTTCCAGCTTCTGCGACCGCCATCTCACTTCAGATTCTCAATGATGCCGGCTTCCGCACCACCATCGCGCAAACACTGGCACAGATGAGTCATCAACCTGCTCCGGGTATGCAACCACAGGCACGCAAGTCAGGACAAGACCTTCACGAAGATCGTGATACATCACATCCTAGTATGGTCTGCGAGTTCTTGGTTGGCTATCTCAAAGCTAACGGTAAGCCCATCAAAACTGCTGCGATCACGAAGTACACCCGAGAAGAGGTACTCTGGTCGGATGCCCGTTTCCCGTGGCGTCGGTCAGCTATGTGGCTGCTCATTCGGGTCGCCCTCCGGCTTCACTTCGATCAGATGCCTGGCGGCGACGACTTCTACAAACACTTCATGGTCTTCTTTATGGGCTTCGTCTCTGAGCAGGTTTGGCAAGTGCAGAAGTCTGCACTGTCCAGCGACAAGATCTACGTCATGAATGCCAAGATCGTGCGTAGACTGCACAAGCTATCGAATGCCAACCCTATCAGCGTCGTCCTCCCCTCCTTGCGAGGTCATCTCGAGGATGTCTTGCAGTCATCGGCGAACAGACTTTCTGCAAGATGGAAGAAAGCCCAAGAGGATGACACTCGCAAAGTCGATCTTGCTTCCTTGGCTACTCTGGACTTTGTACGAGGTTCACTCGTGGACATGCCTGAGCTCGACAAGTATGTACAGTCCTTGCAGAGTCGCTCAACAGCAAATCGAGGCTCCAGCTTCGTTCCCAGCTCGAAATTCATTCAGTACACCTCCACGGATCTGCCTGTCCTTGCTGGCGTACGCTCCAGCGGCGATTATGTCATTGCCAATCTCCAGGAACTCGAGCAATGGGTGGCAACACACCTGGACTCTTGGATCAGTGTACACTCCCGCGATGTTGGTACTCTGGCGCTACTACACAACGTGATCGTTGAGTATCGCGATGCCGCCGTCGAGTGCTACGCACAGAATCCCGAAGCTGTCTCTGTGATGACTCTGACACTACTGGAACTCTGGGTTGCTAGCGACAAGAGTGCCTGCGCCATCGTGCCGTTGCTGGCGAAATACAAGCCCGACATCCCGCGGGATGTATTACAGAGTCTCTTATTGCCTCGAATCGCTCAGCTGGACAGACTGCAAGTCGTTGAGCTATACCTCAAAGGACGTGATAGTGCTCCAAGACCGTCATTACTTCTGTGGTCGACCAAGAATACCCATGCGTTTGCTGTGCAGTATTTCGACCAGTCTCAAAAGCACCAAGACCTCAAGCAGGCCATCATTGCTAGAGCGCATACAGACAAAGCACGAAAGCTGGAAGAGCTGGAGACGCACAAAGCTCAGTACACCGAGTTGAAGCAGAAGTCGGACAGCCGTCAGTGCGAGTTTCGCACGGTCATCGTGTCCAACTGGAACGGCCAGAAAGAGACCGAACAGCAGCATGTGGCTAGCTGCTTGAAGTGCAAGTACGAACGCGAGATGAATGCTATGAAGATAAGTGTCTACGAAGATCCGCTACCTATGAGTATCACACGTACGGCAGAAGCCAAGGTTATCGTCTTCGAGCTGGACGTGCCGGCAGCTTTTGCTAGCTGGCGAGATATCCGAGCATACATCCTCGAGCGCGTCCTCAAAGGAAAGCTGCCACGAGCAAGCCTTCGAGCTTCGTACAATCTTTCATCTGACAGACAACTCTCTAGGCACTTCCAAGCTTCCAAGTTTCGCCGTGTCGAACTCTTATCGGAGGACAAGCCGCATATTGTTACACATCGTAGCAAGGAGCCGGTCTCCACGGCGACGCCAGACTCCGTCTGTCGGCCTACTGGCCTGACGTACAAATACTACGACAGCAACAGTGGGCATTTCATCGATACGCTCAGCTACACAGATGAGGTGTCCCAAGAGTGCACTTACAAGCTACCACCCACGTCGAAATTATTGCAGAAGTACATCTTCAGGCCGGCCACATCGCCTAGCGGAGAACCTCCCAACGTTGTCATCGCCGGTCAGCATGAGTGTCCGGCGCACATGTCACTCGACGAGTACAGAGAACTATGCAGTATGCCTTGTGGACATGAAATCCAATGGCACAATATCCTTCTGCAGCTTCGCATGCCCGGGATCGACTTCAAGAAGTTAGAGACCACCTTCTTCATCTTGCAGTGCATCTACCAAGCCGGTCCTTCTGCTGCCGGATCAGTCCTGAGATCAGGTCATAGATCTATGGAACGAGAGAACCTTGCTGCGCTCATCATTGAGAATCTCAATTCTGCTGCCCAACGCGTGGAGACAAACTGGGAGTCAGCTAACGCATTGGCTAGCCTGGTGGCAATAGCAGCTCGAGTTCTGTCCTTGACCTCCGTCGGCGCCGTCAAAGCATCATCATTGGTCTTCCTTACTCGAGCGCGGGACATAGCATTTGGCTGGATGGTTTCTTTGAGGGAGAAAGCACACGGAGCCACGGATCACAGCCAGCGTAGCGTGTTCGTAGCCAAGAGCGTCGAAGTGGCGCTCATCTGCATCTCTGTATTCGGTGTCGACGACGTTCATTTAACAGATGTGCTGAGTTCTTCTGAAGCAGTCTCGATCTTGGTACAGTGTTCTATCGTTGTCCGAGACGGCTCGCGGACTCTTGAGGCCTCGCCCGGTGGTCTGAAATCTCTACTGCATCACAGGAGCAAGCGTCTGCTCCATCGGGTGCGTCATATTGTATCTACGGACCATGCAGGCCTTGACGATGGCATCATACGGTCATGGTCAGCATACCAGCCTGGTACTGGATGGACAGTAGTTAGTCCGGCTGCCGGTAATTGGTTGGAAACGACGACGATCCTCGCTACATCTACAGAGTCTATGAGTGTTCACTATAACATCTTGACTGGAGAGCTCTTGGTCGACGGTCTTCCTCTCGATCGACCTCCGAGTGCATTCGAAGACACCAAGCTCTACTCAACGCTCTTTGGCAAAGCTGCGGTCGAGGTCATGCCATCTCGTGTTCCTGGCATGCAATTCTCCACCAAGAGAGAATTTAAAGAGTATGCTGTGAATCTTGGCATCTTACAGCGCACTTGTGGCGTGAATGACCTGTTGGTGAGAGCACAGCGTGGAGGCAAGACTTACGAGACTTTGCCATCTCGGCTCATTGATGGAGCGTATCCAACGTACTTTCAAGAAGACTTCGTTCACTGGTACGATGACACGGCGGATACTGTTGAATTCCGTCCAAAGACAGATCCATGGAACAGTGGATCACCCGAGAAGTGGACGCTATCGCGACCTAAGGCTGGGGCCAAGTGGCAGCTAAGCAGAGATGGGTGCCATTTGTTGTACAGACAAAGTCAGGCGTCGCGGAACATTGCACGAATCCTCGAGCCGCTGGCGAATGACACCCGCATTCACTTGACCACCGACCGGGCCGGCCACAGACTGACTGCAGTAATCCCTACACTGGTGCTTGGCTTCACCCTCGAACACGGCTCATCAGACCTGCAGTCCAAGGAACATCGTGGCATGCAGGTTGACAAGAAGCAGAACCTAGGTACGCTGATCGGCTTCCAAAATAAACTGATTCTTAAGCACGGGAACGACGGTCGTCGCCTTCTTCTCATCCCGGAGTCTAGATTCTCGTACATCAAGAAGGATCACCATATGAGTGTCTCTGCCGAGAAGGATAACATCTTCAGAGTGCACGACGTCCACATCGATACTCAGCTTGGTCGACTTGTTGATCATGGCAGCCAGGAGAGCAAGCTTATGCTGATCTACCTGCATGCAATCACTTCTTTCTGCTTGCCAGATCCCTTGACTGGCATGACCGGGACAGAGCAGGCACTCACTCTGCTAGGCTCTGCCTCGATGCGATCTTTCCCGAGGCCGTCACAGTACAATCTTGTCACACTGGCCAAGATTGCAGAAATAGCTCCTGGTCGGTCGTATTATCCCCGCAATGAGGAAGTTATGCAGCAAGTCTCTTGGGACCCTCGGCTCTCACATCTCTCGCAACACGGCGCACTGTACGATCAGGTGAAAGAGATCCTGGCTCAAGCACGACAATCCGACGTCTTCTTTCCTGAATCCGAACTTAGCTTCCCGAAGCTCGACCACATCGACCAGTTCTTGCACGAGCGGGACGCTATCAGATCTTCAGTCTTCCGACTGACCGGGTTTGGCGCCGAGGCGTTCACAGCATCTTCCGATGTGCGTTACCAGATAACTGATCGTCCTTCCGGAGCTCAGCTGGCGCAAAACGCATACAGCATCGCTCATCTGCTTAGTCGTGACCTGTCCTGCCTCCGAGTACGTTCAAGCGTCGCGGAGCATCTATGGAACTTGCTATGCAAAGAAGACTCCATCTTTGGGACGACTCAGGCGATCAATATCACGAAGCTGCGATATGACGCTGAGCATCTCACAGACTGGAGAGCCATAGGCGTCAAGTGCTTCCCGAGCCTTCACCAGTTGCTGACGAACCGGGATCGAACGCGAGGACTGAAATACGACCTGATGATGTGGCTGTGTACCTTAGCATGCTCGAAGGATGCAGATCTGGGATTGATACAGATTCTCGCTCTGTTTTGTATAAGCGACTCCTTCACCGCGATAGTTCCACCCACGCCTGCGGTCTTCTATCCCAAGAACGGCAAACAATACAGCAGGCAAGTACTTAAAGAAGGAGTTTCGAACCACACCCGGAAGCTTGCAAAATGCCCCGAGCACAATCTAGCACCGAAGCCGCGTGAGAAGAGGTCGCAGTACTTGGCGCGTCAGCAAAAGGAGTATGAGAGCAACAGAGATCGCGTTGTTGATCTCTTTGTTAAGAACGTCCACTCGCAGTGGCGATGCGAAACGCCCACAACACCCCAGACACCAGCACAAGCGAACGACTACATCAAGGTGACTGCTGCAATGAATGCTGTCCAGCGCGACTTCCAGCGCTGGTACAATAATGGACTGCTGTCGGACTGGCTCGCTCGGGTTGAGAGCCAAGCCGATACGCTGCAGGTGCAGGTTCCTCCATTCTCAAGTATGCCGTTGGCATATCCTGCTGTGATTGCAAGACAGGCAGGTCACACCTCTGTCGACGAACTCTTTGCAGGTGATTCGCCTACACTACCAATGATTCATTCCGAGTTGAAGATCGATGACACAGCCAGCGATAGTCGACGCCGCTCCTCTAGACTGACATCGACGCGATTATCAGCTTTGATCAGCGATCTAAGCAAATCAGCAGGCTCTTCTAAGTTTGAGAAGTTGTACATTGCGGATCTCCAGGATAGTCAGCAATCTCTTCTCACCCGGGACGATGGCAAGATTCCTGCTATGAACCTGATAGAGAGTGATCTTTCGGACCACTTCGCCCGCTGTGAAAAGCTTGTGCGCGACATCTACGACTTGCTCGTTGAAAATGTACTGGCTTCTCCTGCGGCTAGGAAATCACGCCACTGGCCTCGTGTATCGCCGGCCATGTTCCTTGGCCAGTTATCCCACAATCGCTGGAGCTCACTCCCTGCGGACTGGCAAACAAGCATCGTAAAGTACGGCCTCGCCCTCACCGCCGTCCAACGTGCGGAGCGGATGTTGAAGATCTTCAAGACGTCACGACAGGTAACGGTCGATCTTGCCAACGAGCTTCGCAATCCGGGTCACACGAATTGGAATGCGATGGATTATCCTGAATCACTTCTGATTGAAGTCGAGAGTGGCATCATGATCCGAGAGGTACAAGAAGACATCGCCGCTAAAATGCGGCGCCCGCCATCAGACGAGAACAGCGTGATGCAATTGAACATGGGAGAAGGAAAGTCTTCTGTCATCGTCCCAATCGTGGCCGCAGCGATGGCGAACGGTAAGACGCTCACACGAGTCATCGTCGCAAAGCCACAGTCGAAGCAGATGGCTGAGATGCTCATTTGCAAGCTAGGGGGCTTGGTGAACCGGCGCCTTTTCTACATGCCGTTCTCCAGGTCTCTTAAGTTAGACGTAGCTGGCGCAGAGACTGTCGCTCAGAGTTGCCGCGGATGTATGGAACAGGGTGGCATCATGCTCGTACAGCCAGAGCACATTCTGTCGTTCAAGCTTATGGCACCGGAATGCTACATCTCCGGGAACGAATCTGTGGGCCGATCTCTGATGAAGACCCAAGACTTCTTCGATAGAGCTGTGCGAGACATTGTGGATGAGAGCGATGAGAATTTCAGTGTTCGCTTCGAGCTCATCTATACCATGGGCTCGCAGCGACCCGTTGACATGAGTCCAGATCGATGGTTGCTCGTCCAGGACATCATCACTCGCTCCAAACTTTTGGCGCCAAGCGTCGCACAAGACTTGTCAGACTCCCTGGAAATCTCGCCAAGTGTTCCAGGCAGCTTTCCCAGAATCCGTATTCTGAAAGCGGATGCTGGAGCACGTTTGGTCCGCGATATCGCACAAGACATCTGCGATAGTGGTATTGCAGGCTTGCCGGTTCACAGACAGCCGCAGGAGACCCGCAAGGCTGTATTCACCTACATCACGCAATATGACCTCGATGCCAACCAGGTTGCAGCAGTCGAGAACAGTGGTATCTGGACTGAGACAACCAAAGGCCCTTTACTACTACTGAGAGGTCTGCTTGCTGGTGGTGTCTTCGCATTCGTGCTCGGCAAGCGCTGGCGAGTCAACTACGGCACCGCTACTCGTTTCCCGCCAACTAAGCTGGCAGTGCCCTACCGGGCTAAGGACAATCCGTCACCGAGATCTGAGTTCAGTCATCCAGATGTGGTGATCATGCTTACGTCGCTGTGCCACTACTATGACGGACTGAACGACGAGGATCTGTTCATTGCTCTTCGGCATCTTATGAAGTCAGATCAAGCCGAGATCGAGTATCAGGCATGGGTCAAGGATGCGAATGATCTTCCCATAGCGTTCAAGCAGCTTCTTGGCATAAATCTTAAGGACGAAGAGCAGTGCACTTCTGTCTTGTTCCCTGCGTTACGCCGCGGCAAGAGCGCTGTGGATTACTTCCTGGCTCACATCGTCTTTCCAAAGGAGATGAAAGAGTTCCCTCACAAGCTGTCTGCCTCGGGCTGGGATGTGGGTAAGTCGAAGACGTTTCCCACTACTGGGTTCAGCGGTACCTGTGACTCGAAGACTCTTCTCCCTCTAAGTGTCAATCATCTCGACCTACAGAACCAGAAGCACACCAATGCACTCGTGCTCGAGCACCTTCTGCAGCCACAGAATTCTGTGGAAGTCATGCCTAGAGGTTCGCCAACACAGGTTACCGATGCCGAGCGACTCTTGGGAGTTGTCCTTTCCCTTAAGCCAGAAGTGCAGGTCATCTTAGATGTCGGTGCACAGATCCTCGAGCTCGACAACCTTCAGGTCGCTCAAAAGTGGCTGGAGATGCATCAGGACCTGCAAAAGGAAGCCGTTGTCTTCGTCGACGAGAACGATGAGCTGCAAGTCGTGGATCGCAGCGGGCGCATCGAGCCGTGGAACACCTCATCGTACATCTCTCGGCCAGATACATGCCTCGTCTTCTTGGATGAGGCACATACTCGCGGCATCGACGTCAAGCTGCCGGCAGACTATCGAGCAGCTGTGACCCTTGGCGCGAACCTCACCAAAGACAGACTGGTTCAAGCATGCATGCGAATGCGTAAGCTGGGCAAAGGCCAGACTGTGGTGTTCTGTGTGTCTGAAGAGATCCAATCGAAGATCCTCGCATGCACAGGCAAAGCACAGGGTACAAATATCGGCCTCGCAGATGTTCTCCATTGGGCCATTACGGAGACCTGGGCTGAGAGTAGCCACAGTATGCCGCTATGGACAGTCCAGGGCCAACGCTTCATCACCCAAGAGAAGATCTGGCAGGGCATGTCCCACAATGGCACTACCGCTTTGACCAAAGCAGGCGCAGAGAAGCTCCAGGAGCCCGAGGCCGAGTCGATCGATGACAGATATCGCCCTCGACCAGACATCAGCTCAACCATTTTGAGCCAGTTGGAAAGCTCGTAGGATCCGGATTTGCAGCGCATTGTGGCGAGATGCAAGCAGTTCGATCATCTCCGATTCGACTCCAGCACACTGTAGGAGGAGCAAGAGCGAGAACTCTCTCCCGAGATCGAAGAGGAGCGCCAAGTACAGAGACCGTCAGCCGCGGAGCCGGAGCAGCATACTCTCCACATTGATGTGATCAAGTTCGCTCAGATGGGTGTCTACAATTCTACCTCTAAGGCCTACATGCCGGCATTCGAAGCTGCGATAAATACTACTGCGGCCAGTAACTCGAGCTTCGACATCCGTACCTTGGCTGGCGGTAGCAAGCTGCTGATCACTACAGACTGTGCGCGGACAGTGAAGCAGGCAGGCGTGTCTTTCGTGTCTGACCAGTACCAACGCCACGTCCAGTGGGTCTTAACAAGCCAGGCGCGCGGAAGTAACACTATCAATCATATTATGATTGTTAGCCCATTCGAGGCACAACGTGTACAGGGCCACGTACGCAGTTCGCCAACCGCGGCTCTACATCTCTTCAAGGCTCGCAGCAACATGGGCTACAGCTCCCTGGACCAGTTGGACCTCTTCACCATGCCTCTGCGCACAGCACCGAGACAGATTCCGCGGTCCTTGTCTGTCCAGCTCCAACTCTTTTCTGGACAGCTGTACATCACTTCGTTCGAAGACTACGTCGAGATCTGCAAGTTCTTGGGCCTCTCTACAGAGGCTGCCAAGGACGGCTGGGAAGTCGCAGCTGACGGCTTCATCGTGAAGGATGTGAGTGGGCGTCGTGGCGGTAGCTCTGGCTTAAGTCGGAGTCCTGTGCAGTTCTTGAAAGTCTTCATAGCGAAGGTTCGGAGGAACGGCGAGGGCATATCCAAGACTCATATAGGCAAGTTGTTGGAAGGCTCGCTCTTCCAGCGATCGGACTTTGACGACGTCGAGGAAGAGCCATGATTGTTCCAGGTCTCTGGATATCGTATGGGCTTGGGTAACGCTATGAACGAGTTGGCTGGACTGTAGACGAGGTTCGCTGTAGGGTACGAACAGCGATAATGTCAACTCTTGTTTTGGAGAATGCCAGTGCAGCAGGACGTTAGGAAACTTTACAGCCAGCAGAGTTGGAGATGGTGCTAGGCTAGATTCGCACCTCTATCTCTCCCACTATGTATCCTACGCACCCGCCACGCTGAAACACACCCTAGAATCTGTCGTGTATTATAGTGTCAGAAGCCACAGAAGCCCCCCCCCCCCCCCCCCCTTTCGAAAACTCGCAAACCCGATTCCAGACTGGACGTATACCGCAAGTCGAGGTTTTCCCCATAGTGAACCTGCGAGCAAGGTTTCCCATACCGCATGAACCTGCGAGATTGCTTACTCTCCAGCCGCTTCTTCAGCTTCACGCTTCTCCGTGGCTTGCTTCTCCTTCTCGTCAAGCACATCCTTCGCCCATCTCTCGGCCCCCTCAACAGCGACACGCGGCTCCTTTTTATACCGCATCAGATGGTTCTGGATCTCGGCCGGCGTAAAGGTATCGTCCGGAACATGACCAGCGAACTCAATGGCAAGTTCTTCAAGGTCGGCCGTTGACATCTTCTCGACTCGTTCGTCTGGCATTGATGCATAGCCATTGCCGGGCGGATGCTTGGAATGTCCATTGGCATGTGCTTTGGGCTTGCCGTTGGTGAGAGTACCATTCCACTTTTGTCCGGAGTCGTTGATAGGCAGGTCGCTCGCGGCATACATTCTCACGAAAAGCTCGCATATCTGCTCCTTCATCGCCAGCTTGAACTCGACTCGACGATCGACACGACCAGGACGTACCAGGGCAGCGTCGAGCTTCTTGGGATGGTTCGTAGTCATGATCAATACGCGCCCTTCATGCGTAGCTACGCCATCAATCGCGTTGAGAAGGCCGGAAAGAGAGACGCCAGTGCCCGGAGCACGATTTGGATGGCCGCCTGCATGACTACCAGCACCGCCCTTCGTACCTCCCTGCGGTGCACTGATGGCTTTCAACTCCTTGGCCAGGTCTTTCAGAGTGTAGTCGTCGTCGTCGTCGTCGTCGTCCTTCTTCGGTGTTTCTTTCTGCTGCTCCCTTTCGCCCTCTCGCTTCTCCTCGTTCTTGTTCGGCTTGCCTTTCCGTTTCGTGGTGTCCTTACTGCCACTTTTGCTGTCGCGGATCAGACCAGCGGCATCAACGTCCTCAAGCAGGACGATGCATCGCCTGGGGAGTCCATTAAACAACTGCATGAGATCACCTTCGGTCAACGTCGGCTCTTGCAGACTAATGGCGAAAATCTCTAGGCCAAAGATGCCAGCCAAAGCGAAGCTCAACGATGTTTTACCGGTTCCTGGAGGCCCGTGGAAGAGGTACCCCCTTCGATATGGAATACCGCGAGTGGCATACCATCTGGGGGAAGCGGGATGTAAATACTCGTTCATGTCCCGAATAATCCCACCTTTCTGCTCTGCATCAAGGATCACCGTTTCCATAGGACGAGACGGTCGCGACGATGTCTTGCTCCAGGCACCGCCAAATCTAGCTCGATCTTTCGGAGTGGGATGGCGAATCGTTGTAGTATTTCTCAACTTCTCCAATGACCAGATCTTGATCGTTCGGAGTAAGTCCTGGATAGGCTTCGTGCTGCGGCCCACGCAGTCGAGTTGCAAGATATCATCGTCTCCACTGGATCCCCAAGAGATCTGCATACGCTGACTTTGCTGTGGACGCTGCGAACGGCGAAAGAAGAACAGCTGGCCATCATGCCACAGCATGTGCCTGCCATAGCTACAGGTCAAAAGTATGTTAGCCTTGGTGTCTCTCAGAAGTCTGGGGAAAGAAGCCATAAAGGGCTTCCGGTGTCCTCGGAAGCTTCACAAATGGCTTCCAAAACATGAGCTCTTTCTTACTATGGTTCAAAACGTGGCGGCGTCCTCGAGTTCCACTTGTTGTAGTCGAAAAGGCCGTTTTCGTCCAGGGCATCGCCGGTCTCATCATCCAGCACACCCTCTGTCTTGGAACCTCGTTGCGTCTTGGCCCTGACAGACCGTTTCGAAGCAGAACTCGAGTTCTCTGCTAACCAGCCCATGGCCATGTCGAAGAGATCATCCTGCTCATCGATGTATACCGAGCTCAAGAATAGTTTCCGGAACAGGCTCTCACCTCTCTCGAACAAGTACTGCCCAGCTTTGGTCGCAGCTACCAGAATCAAAGCAATAGACACGAATATCGAGATGTCTATGCCGAAAGCGGATACAATGTATCGCGAGATAAGGCCATAACCTGGTATGAGTGCCTCCAAGATGTTTGAAGGCAGATCTGTGATTGTCAACGGGTCTGTCGAATTCTTGGTGGACTCTGCCACCTTGGCCAACCTGCGAAAGTCCATGTTGAACTGGGGCAAGGACAAGACCCTGCAATAGTTCTATGCTCGCTCAGCGAAGCACTTGAGAAGTCCGATTCCAGCCTTTTTCGTAATCGGAAGCGTTCGAAAACCAAGGAACTCTTTTTTTTTTATCTCCAAGACGAACAGCAAGATCTACGAAACTGTTGTATTGGGATTGGAACTCTGCTTTCAGAGCCTTGAAGTTGACCTGGATGTCTCAACTTGTCGAAAGAGGAAATTGTGGAGTGAATATGAAGGCCGCCACGAGAGGCCGCAGCTACGCCACTATGCAGAGAGAGCCGCGAATATGCCGCTGCCTATTAGGTCTAAGGATGATGCAGAAGTGGCGAATGAGTCAACTTCTGAGCGCCCTCCCTCGTACGAGGGCCACCGCGGAATCGGATTATGAGTCTTCATCCCAAATCCGTTCGCAGTCTTGGAAGCGATTGGATGTAATACGTTGGCAATACTGAATAATAGGAACGACTACTACCAAGTTCCACCGGTGCCGGTATCTTGGCGGCGTAGAAGGATTAGTGTGGACTTCAGACAACTGCAGACAGACTTTGCTACATGTCATTAGTGTGAGAGCAGGCTGGTCAGTCGTTGGTATAATGTGCACGACACCGTAGCACTTCGCAGTCGTGCCCCCGCAAATACAAGTCCTTGCCACTGGTTTAAACCGTGGCGTGTGCGGGAAGCGAAAGCGAAGGAGGAAGCATGACAGCTGATCTACTGAATGTGGTTATGATCGACAGGTACACAAGTGTGCTGTGGCGAGGTGCCCTTTAGGCCTCATATTCAACAACAACAACAACAACAACAACTTCTGCTGTTAGAAGCTAGCTGCCACCAACAGACATGGTGTCATGCTACCGAGCGTGACTGTGTCCCCATCCAGTCCATAGATTTAACGCAGTAGTCCAGGGTCCCGTACAGGATTCTACCGCCCCTTAACTCATGTCGCCTCCCGGCGCTCAAATGCTCCCACCAACTATCTGGATCTCTTAATGAGCAGAGTGCTCCGGTCCTGACCCTGTCCAAGCTATCAGTCACGATGCCCTAGTAGGGGACGACGAGTATGCGTCGGTCTTGTGCCGCTTGGACCGGACAGGACACCAGCGTTTCGATTCCGTTCAGACATAGATATGGTCATCAAACTCGTCCCGACCAACTGTCCTATTGTCGTAAGCCTCAGTATGTCCGAAGAAGAAGAAGAAGAAGAAGTGGTCCTCCACTGCGGCCTCCTCCGGCTTGCTTGGCAGTTCGCGAATGGGTAGCGATCAATGCGAAATGCTTGACGTGCTTCGCTTTCACTTTGCAGTGGAGTGTCACAAGGGACGTAATATCAGCGTGGTTCAAACTCTCCTGACAGCTGATCCATCTCAGTCCCGTTGCCTGTTCGCCACCCATCTCTTCACCACGAACTCCCTGACTTTGTACCTCTTGAGCAGAGCTCCAATATCGCCTTGTGTCTCTTGCACAACCTGTGGCCTTGGCACATCGACATAACATAATATCAATGTCTTGAGCACCGCACTTTGCACTCGATTGATGCAATGAATCCACCACCAATCATTCGTCTCCTTCACTCGCCGCTCCTCCTTTCCCGAATTCGTGCTCCAGTATTCATCAGAGTATGACGGAACGACTATGACAGCAAACTCTGCATGCGAAAACACTGGACCACGATAGTACAGCATCAGATCCACGGCGAACTTTACGCCGTTCCGGGGCACCCAGCCTAGAGATCGGAAGTGATGGTAGGCAACATAGCTCAGCAAGAACTGATTGTCCGGCTTCATGGGGGTTGAGGGCGATGACGGCGGAAATGTGCTATGATGCGAGAATTGTTCGAGCAATTCGAGATTCGTCACTGGTGTCTCGCTGGCGGTGGCGGAGTGGCTGCAGCGTATTGACAGGACACCGAGACCGTATGAAAGGAAGAACGCTTCCTCCAACGTAAGCTGCAGGTGTTCTTGATCCTCGATATTCTCCAGGTCCTGATCAAGTTCATCGTTGGTCTGCACCAGCACTGGCTTATCCAGATCTTTGATGATGTTCTCCGCCGTTTGAGCACTGTTGTTCTCTTCAAGGATCCTCTTCGCGATGGCGGCGTCAGTCTCGAGATTCTCCAAAACAGATGGATCTAGCTTTCCTTGCTCGACCAGCTTCTGGTTCTCGATCCGTTCCGCCTCTATCCTCGCACGCTCGAGCTTGAACATTCTACGTTCAGCTCTGCGCTTATTGGTGTTCTCCTCGGCAGTGCCGCCACCCAATCTATCTGACCTCACCCTGGCCTTTTCTGCTTGTAGCCAGGCAGGTTCACTTCTGCTGAGTGCTCCCTTGCCGAAGAAACCCATCTCCCACAAAGCGCGCACGTGACGATCGTCTGTAACATGGACCGATCTACTCTCTGGCGAGAAATACCCTATGTATAGCTCCGTGGGATGCGATGAAGGTGGCGAGACCAAATGGCAGAGATATGTATAGGCCAGCTGAAGCAACGAGATCGGGTTGGTAGGATGGAATACTGGCAATGGATATGTTTCCAGAGGTAACGGCTTCTTGTGCAACAAGTTGTAGTTTGGTCTTCTCTTCTGTGGCTTTCGAGTCGAAGGAGTTGTTGGTGTTACGGTCTTGGCAGTAGTGGTTGTTGTTTTACCACTCGTCAGGTCAGAAGCGAGCTCCTTCTTCACATCGTCCGGCGAGTTGCCGTTGGCGACTGTTTCATCTGCCATGGTCACATAGTCCAGTCTTCCAGTTGTGGCTAGGCAGTATAGCCAAGACATGCAATGTTCGATCGACTGTGGTGCCGCTAAATCGCCACTCAATCAAAATCTGAAGCGCGAGACTTCAAGAATGAATCAGACCTTCCTTCGTTCGAGCAACGTTCCTAGTGCTACAAGATCATGTACCTGCAATGTCGAGAAATCTCGGATGGCGTGCTTCAGAGGATTGAACCTCGGATGAAGCTATACAAGGGTAGAGGCGAAAGATGCACATGCCGAAGTGAATATAAGTTCGAGGTTTAGTCAATTCTTCTGCCGCTTGGTCATGCAGCGGCCCGACGGCCCGCCTTTTGTGCTGCATGTGAACCTCCAAGCATGATCGTTCGGGAACACTCTCTTCCAACGCACAGTCTTCTTACCCACACTACAGTCATGTCAACTGCCAGATGGTCTCTACGGCTACCCAGAGCTGCGGCGGTGCTTCGAAATACACATGCGCTCCAAAGCAGAACACAACGACTTCCGCGAGCGATAGCACATGTCGAACAACGGCGAGGGATTCAGAAACCGCCACCACGAGATCGTCCGTGGGCGAGGGTCCCCAAGAAGGACGGCAATGACGGACAACAGAAACTACACGACGAGAAGTCGGCAGCAGAAGTCGGACGAAATGCGCAGCTTGCCACAACTCTCGCAGAGTCGGACACATCAGATCTGGTTACGGAAGTGCATATCCCAGACGATCCAGATGGCGTCCTACCGAAAGACCACCCAGCCTTATCGATCCTCGGAAACAGCAGCTTGGTCATACAACGGCAGATTGAGCTGATGAATCTGCTGGTTGGCTTCGAGCAGGCCAACAGATATGTCATCATGGACGGTCAGGGTCAGACGCTGGGGTATATCGCGGAGCAAGATCATGGCCTGGGAAGAACCTTCATGAGACAGATGGCCAAGACACATAGGAGTTTTACCACGCACATCTTCGACCGGTATGAGCGGGAAGTGCTGCGAATACACAGGCCGTTCGCCTACATCAATAGTCGGATCAGAATCTACGATCCGGTGCCGGAGGGCGGCTATGCCGAAATGGAGACATCTACAGCGTTGCAGGGCACATCGCCTAGCTCGGTCACGAGTCAAGGCTCCGTACCGCAGACCTCGCCACTCAAGCTGGATGGCATGCGTATCATTGGCGAAGCACGACAGCGCTGGGCACCCCTTCGGAGGAAGTATGATCTCTTCAGCTACCGCCCACTGGATGGACCACGAGATGAGAACTTGCGCATCGAATCTGGGGACAAGGCGTTGTCCGATACTATGGCTCTAACCGAGTCAAAAGCACCAGATCAGGCTATTGAAGCGGGTATGACACGATTCGCTCACGTTAACGAGCCATTCCTCTCGTGGGACTTCACCCTCAAGTCTGAAGATCAGCAGACGATTGGCAGTGTCAATCGCAACTTTTCGGGCTTCGCAAGAGAGATCTTCACTGATACTGGAGTATATGCGCTGCGCATGGATAGTGCTGCTCAGTCTTCTGCTCTGCAAGATGCAACGGGACAAGAGGTAGCAAGGTATGAGAGAGAAGCTGCTGCGATGACCCTGGACCAGCGTGCAGTCATGCTGGCCACTGCGGTGTCCATCGACTTCGACTACTTCTCACGACAGTCTGGACATGTGACGGGCGGAGGATTCATGCCCATATTCTGGCCGATGGGTGGAGGCGCTGCAGAAGGAGGAGCAGCAGGAGCTGGAGCGGGCGCGACTGAGACCGGTGCTGTGATTGGTGCTGCAGACGGTGCTGGTGCGATGGAGGGCGCTGCGGGCGTAGCAGGGCGTGGCCTGGGAGGCGCTGCCGGAGCTAGCGAAGGTGCGATTGCTGGGGCTGGAACAATGGCTGGCTACGAAGCGATGCAGCGAGGCGCATATGGACCAAGAGGAGGCGACGATGCAAGCCCGACAGCCAACGAGCCTTTCGCCGATGCTCAGTCGCCTGAGCAGTCCGAGAATAGACCTGGCGCCGACGATGTGTGGGGTGAAGATCAGGACCCCTGGGGCGGAGGAGGACCTGGCGACGGATCACCGCCTGGGATGGGCGGCGAAGGTGCATCGGGAGGCGAAGGTGGTGGTGGGGGCTGGACGGACGCAATCAGCGACTTCTTTGGCGACTGAATGAATACGGACTTTTAACAATTTCGACTCCTGCATAGCGTGGTGGATGTACAGTATTGTACGATAATGGCACGAAGCATAAATGGACGACGGTCCGTACAACAGCGTCCACAGAGTGATTGAGCCGCAGACGGCTAGAATAATTCAGCTGAGAAGACAGGACCTATTACCTTCCAAAGGCCCATCTTACGCATACAGTACCAATATTGAGGCATTTCGATGACTGAACGCTTCACGATTGGCTGAATCTTTTAAGGTTCACTGATCCGACAGAGCTGCTACGATGAGCTCCCGTCCGTTTTTGCACGCACACACTTTCACCATGATGCAGACGACCTGAACTTGGACAGAAATGAAATGCGACGTAACCACCAACATCCCCCAACATGGCCACTATACTTCTGGAATGCTGCATAGCAAGTCTCGTTGGCGCGATCTATGGGTTCATCAAGCTGATGTCTAACTTGGTAAATACCGCCAACCAACGCGCCCAAGACCTGGAGCGCCAACCGCTCCTAGCACCTTCCGAAGATGACAAAGTCGACATCTTGATCAAATGGGGCAAGAATGCTGAGACCGGGAAATACGGAATACATGGTATCGAAATCGAGACTGCTAAGCCTGGAAAAAGTGGAATTAGAACGACATCAAATAATGCTAGGAACGAGCCGCATCAGGCACGGTGTGACGACGACGACGACGACGACGAGGACGAAGACGACGACATCATTGAGAGTAACCTTGTTGAGGTGGACCATGGATGGTTCAGAAAGGTGTATGACCGCGCTTTGGGATGTGATACCTGTGACTTCTTCATTGAGTATGTTGATCCGACCGGTGGAGAATTGAGGAGAGTGCAGATACCGTGAGGAGGAGGAGGAGGAGGAGGATGAG
Organism: Exutisphaerella laricina CBS 326.52; assembly: GCA_000504385.2. Taxonomy (NCBI): domain Eukaryota; kingdom Fungi; phylum Ascomycota; class Dothideomycetes; order Mycosphaerellales; family Mycosphaerellaceae; genus Exutisphaerella; species Exutisphaerella laricina. The sequence goes on along the minus strand of AWYE02000394.1, from coordinate 6,510 downwards.
CGGCATAGCGATTTCCCAGCCTGAACTATCGGGTACAATCACTGTCGACACGGTTCGCCATAAAACGTCTTGCATATGGGGGCGTGTTGACGCCAGTTCCAACCACTGCATGGCGCTGCCGTTCCAAACACTCAGTCTTTGCAGATCATGCCCGGACGGATCTTGGATAATTAAATAGCACCTCATTTAGTCGGACCAAAGCAGACGAGACCACATTACGGACCTTTGCGCCCCTTCATCCTCAGGACCATGATAACACTCCAACGCATCAAGATGAAATCCCACCCCGTTGGTCGTGATCTACCCAAAGCTTCCGCAGCAGCCTATATCGCTGGAAGTCGATGGTCCACATCCCGAGACATACGGGAACACAATGTGAGAAGCGTCCCGAGCAGAGGACGTACGATAGCGCTGTTCGCCTCTGCAGCCCCTGGACGAAGAAGCCACGCCCGGTTTCATGTCCGTGAGTAGCGAAACCAAATTAAGTACTTTTGTGGCGCTGCGCGGATATATTGAATGGTATGCGAGGCTGGAAGCTGAGACTACGACGGTGATGGCAGCCCGGGAGGACCTGGGTGTTCCAGCCTTTTCCGCGTCGAGGCGAGCTTCATCGGCGCGGCGAACAGGACGAGGGAAGGATCTCTCTTCTCTGTCGTCCATCGTGATCGATACGTTGTTGGTAGGAGGATAACCCTTGACTACTACAGCTTGTGGTCTCTGTGAGATGTCGCAAGGAATTGCTAGAGCTTACTATAGACGCCGATGGCTACATTTCTAGGAGAATCAATCTTCTCGATGCCTAGCTCTTTACTGAAGATTTCAGCTGCTTTCTCTCCTATGACAAACGCTGTATTGCCAGTGTTGGCTCCGACATTCTCAGGTGGGATACTCAAATCAGCAATTTTTAGTCCCTCGACACCATGCACACTCAGGCTGCCATCAACGACGCCCGTATTCTCCCTTGGCGCCATCTTGCACGTTCCGAGCGAATGCCAAGTCGTGGAGATAATCTCACGAACTCTCTGCTCAATAGCCGCATCGTCTTCCTTGGTGTACTTGATGCGGGACTTATCATCGTGGATGACAGGGCCATCAGCCCTCTCAATGACAGCTGCCTCGGACCCTTCTGGGAAATCTGGGTGGTTGCCTTTGAGCTCGCCACGGAAAATTGGCATACGTCTCCACATCTCACGTGTGAGCTTGTAGGCCCAGACATGTTTCTTGAGGTCGACGTCACCTTCGTCTGTAAGCCAGCCAGTGTTGAAGTCAACAGGTGCGTGCATGTCTGGAGCAGTGATGTGGTTCGAGCCGCGCGAGAACGGGTAGCCGGTCCAGTTGGCTTGCGAAACGTACTCCGCATCGTCTGGCAGCACGGAATGGTCGCCGTAGTAGCAAGTGTACAGGGCCACAATCATTAGAGGCTTATCAGGGAAAGGCTTGAACGCCTTATCCCATTTCTCTCTGAATTGCGGTCCGAGAGCATCGACCTCCTCTTCTGTGGGTCTGAACTTGCCCTGAGCGTCCATGCCGTTGGTGCCGAGTAGTTCGTCGCCGTTTCTAATTGCTTCGTCGACATCCCAGCGGCCGTCCATGAATCCGTTGATACACTCTCTCGGCTTGAGGCTGGTTCTATATGCCCACAGTGAGAGATGGTGGTCCTGGTAGTCTTCGCCCACGCCAGGCAGATCCTCGACCACCGGTATGCCGAGCTTTTCCAGGTGCTGCGCGTTACCAACACCAGATCGTTCGAGAATGCCAGGCGTCGCGTTGGCGCCGGCAGAGACCACTACGAGCTTTCTGGCTCTGATGCTGCGGCGAGCTGTATACTTCGTGGAGAGAAATTCTGGATTAGCCAAGAACTTCGGGTTTGTCTGATACTCCACGCCGACAGCTCTCTTGCCATCGAAGAGGACCTTAACGACTTGCTTCTCCACGAGAACATGAAGATTGGGGTATTCTCGGCTTTGCACTTTGGGGTGAATGTAACAATGAGCAGCATCCTGGCGTCTTCCATTAGGACCAATGTACTTATAGTACCGCTCGATAGCATTGTTGTTGTCCAGATTCTGGAGATCGTTCGACTCTGGGTAGCCTAGTCTCGTAGCAGCTTCGACAAAGGCATCCTCTGCACGAGAGCAGACGTGCGATCCCTTGGAGATGTTCACAGGGCCATCAAATCCATGTCTGTCCTTATCGCCTTTGCCGTGGTATGTCTCAAGCTACATCATCATCAGCTGCAAATCTTCCGCTCGACCAGGAAAAACCAACGAACCTTGTTGAGGACAGGTAACAGTTCATCCGCAGACCACCCAGGTGTCTTCCAAGAATCGAAGTCGGATCGTTGAGCACGAGTATAGACGAGCCAGTTAATCGCTGAGCCACCTCCTAGGGTGCCTCCCGAAGGGACGATGGGCGAGCGGCCAGCAAGTTCTTTGGCCTCTCGAGTGTGCCAGAAAAGCGTGTGATTGCTGCCTGGGAACAGGTTTCGAGGGTATAGTGCAGGATGAACGACCTCTTTCGTGTTGAAGTTGTTGGGACCTTGTTCAATCATCAGAATGCTCAGGTTCCTATCGGCTTCCGCCAGTCGGCCCGCGACCACACATCCTGCTAGACCTCCTGTACAATCGTTAGAGATACTCAAGCTCGAGCATGTGAATTGAGTTACCTCCCGCAATCTAGCACTTGTCAGCGTTTGCCGATATGCATGCCCAAGCGTGTGTGTGACACCTTACAATAACGTCGACTTCTTGGATGTCATCCGGAAGTCTGTTGTAGATAGGCATCGCGTCAATCTCGTCTCAATAACGACTCGTAGATCTCGTGGGGCCCTTCAATGGCTGTGTCGCCAGCCACTGTGTATCACACACCATGAGCCTCATATATGCGGTCACTGTGCACTGTCTGATGACGAGGAGCCTAGACAACCCCCTCACGCTCGTTCCTGCGCGGTCCCATCCTGGTCGCTGGACACCGCATCTGTCCCACGTGATCCTGTACATCGTGCTCGGACACTCACCCCGCATTTCGCGAAGGAGCTGCAGCGGCAACGAACGTGTACGCGTTTCGTATCCTTGCAGCATGCTGGAACGCGAGCTCATCATGTGCGAGTCGATCCAATTGACGGATGTAATTCTACCAAAACAAGTCGCATGCCCGCGGCGACGGTGGAAAGGCATGCAGCATATCGCCGCATGCTCGTGCTTCACGTGCTGCGACATCCTGAACTCGGGGGAACAGTCATCGAGCTGATCATCATGAACTTCTCTCTGCTTAGTGCACAGCTCCGTGCAAGGGTTCGCGGATCGATATGCCACGAGTCCGTGCTAAAGCACTCTGAACAAGCATTGTGGTCGAGAGACATGTCCAAGCGGAATGCGAGCTTCATGGCTCCCGTATGCCGCTCGCTCAATGAATTATGCTTGCAGCTCATCGCCACCAGTATGACTTGACAGCCGTCACTCCATCTGCAGAGTCAATAAGACCAGCATACCACCCCGTTGCTGGGCGAAGTGGTGCTCTGGTAGCAACCTTCCCATGTTTCCCATATTCTGGCTGGAAGAATTCTGGTATGCTCATGCAATTTATTATCATCAGCACAGTCTTTGCTCGGGCACTGGGAAGCTTCCGCCCAAAGCCAAAGTCTTATCAACGTAGCAGTATCGACGATAGTGACCGGTGCACTTCGCATGCATGACTTCCAGTAAGCAGTCCATCCATCTAGCTTGCGTTCGAGGTCGATGAAATCGCTGAGTACTTTAACACCTTGCAATCAGCTCGGCGACTCGTGATGGTGACATGCTGTGACCAGCTCTTTGCAGCAGATTCGTGGCAAGCAAATTGCTTCTGCGAGTTGCAGGGTGAGAATATAGCCCGCCAAAGCTTTGTTCTGTCTGCTCGCCGTGGAATCAAGCTCTTACGTCGCAGGACGTGTAGAGCTTTAGTATGTACGATTCCATGATCCCATCTTTTGAGACTGTGTCGTCATTAGATGCCTGCTATCTTATGCCTTGATACTGTTATCAATGTTTACTTTCGCTTCCTGCGTGTCCCAGCTACCAGTATCCATGGCCTCGAGCTTTTCCTGTCGTTTTTGCAGCAGGTAGCACGCAATCGTGACTACAAATAGGAAACAACCCATAGCGATCATGGCACAGCTACCATCGTACCAGTTTGGTGCTTGGGTGGCGTTGTAGAAGATAAGACTCCAGAACATATAAACAGCCACGGAGAACATGTTCATGCTGGCAATGACAATAGAGCGCTTAGCATCGTCATTCCGGGTCAGGTCGTTGGCCCACGCGAAAGCGATTGTCTGTCCTGCGTATTGGGCACCATTCATGATCAATGCCACGAACTTCGAAGCTGTAGTTGGGTGTGTCAGCATCAGGGCACCAGAGATGATAGCCGTGAACGATAGTAAGATGAATGCATGCCATCTGCGGCGAGTGTTGTAGTCGCTGTACCAGCCCAGGAGCAGCGTAGCCACGATCCCGAAACCACTAACGGAAGACGGAATGTAATTGACCTGAGCGGTGGGGTAATCGCCGGTACTCTTCAACCACAGCTGCATGACAGCGTTGCTCGACCACATCTCCGTGTTGCTTCCAGCGATCCACAGCCAGACGAACGCCCACCATTGCCAAGAAAGCACGACTCGTTTGATCAAACTCCAGCCCAGGACTCCTCGCTGTTTGCTTACTTCTGGCAAGCGCTCGACGGCGAGGGTCCTTTCTGCACTGGTCAAGTACCTTGCTTTGGTGCTTGTGGGCGTGTCCGGGAAGAAGAGGAAGCCGTAGAGAGCGACGGGGAGGGTGATGAGGAAGTCGATCACAAAGAGCCAACGCCATCCTGCTAGGCCGGAGACACCATCCAAGTTCGTGTAGATAGCGCCTTGCATAATGCCACTGAACAGGGTTCCGGCAAGGCCAGAGCTCGTAAATATGGCGGTTCTCTTGCCGATCTCCTCTGGTTTGTACCAGCTTCCCAAGATCCATTGCACACCCACGAAACAGCTCGCCTCAAAGAAGCCCTGGAAGAAGCGAATCGCCATAATTTCGTAGGGATGGTGCGTGAAGCCAGTGCCCAAGGTCAAGAGACCCCAGCAAAGACAAGTCGTCGGCAGCCATATCCGAGGCGGGATCTTTTGCATAATCAAATTGTTGGGTATCTGGCCTAGCAAATAGCCGCCATAAAAGATTGTGTTTATCTGATTGAGCTGCGTGCCGTGAAAAGCAAGGTCCTGCTTGAGTCCGCTCACGTATGCGTTGTTCAGATTGGCGCGGTCCAGGTAGTTGACCCAATACATGAGGCAAACATACGTCAAGACGAAGAAGTCCACCTTGAGGAGCAATCGCGACTCTGCTTTCGTGGCGGGCGGTTCGCCCCAGACGGCGACGCGAAGTGTGTGAAGGAAGCCCATGCTGCTCCGCAGTGGCTCTGGAGGTGCTCTCGCAGTCAAAGACGGAGTCCAGGTATGATGGATAATAATGTCCGCTGGAGGGTCAGAAGACATAGAACCACTATCTTGCTATCTTGCTATCTTGCTATCCACGCTGCGATAGTCGTCGCCCTATCGCCGGAAAGGAATTGTGCTAAGTTAGACTATGCACTCTTGGCCGCTTAAGCTTGTGGGTTGGCCGTGCAGGCGATGGCAACGGTTTTGCCGACCCGCCCCCCATTCGCAGGCTCTGTCTGCATCATCAGGAAATATGAACATTATGCACGACTGTATATAACTGCTGGCTTTTCAACGCTATCAAGACACTATGTTACACCAGCCCACAGCCGTCAGGCATGCCATTACGCCGCCCTCATGCTTCCATCTAGAGCGGAGATATAGTCGCTTTTTCGGTGCAAGATAATAACAAGCACGAAGTGTAGTATTTTGTACAGATCCAGAGCCAGAAAAACATGGCAGGGCGTGGGTATCATATCGCACACTCATCGTGTCGGTTCGGAAAGACTGATCATGGTCGTGAACTCCTTAGAAGCCCATGCCGCCCATGCCGCCCATTCCTCCCATACCACCACCCATGCCACCACCTGGCGGACCCTTCTCTTCTGGTGCTTCGACAATAGCGACTTCAGTCGTGCCGAGAAGTGATGCAACACCAGATGCATCTGAAAGTCCAGTGCGGACAACCTTGAATGGATCCAGGATACCAGCGGCGATCATGTCAGTGTACTCGCCCTTGGCGCTGTCGAAGCCCTTGTTGAAGTCCTTGCCAAACTCGTCCATGAGCTTACCGACAACGACGGACCCCTCGGTACCGGCGTTCTCAACAATAGTTCGTGCGGGCTTAGTGATGGCGCTCTTAACGATGGAAACACCAAGCTGTTGGTCGAAGTTGGTTGGCTTGAGGTTGGTGAGGGCGTTGGCAGCGGCCTTGAGAAGAGCAGTGCCACCACCTGGGAGAATACCCTCCTCAACGGCAGCGCGGGTGGCGTTCAAAGCATCAACCATGCGGTCCTTCTTCTCGCCGACCTCAACTTCGGAAGCACCGCCAACCT